>CM074967.1:1294977-1317060 GCA_037577455.1 Pangasius macronema | reverse complement strand
ATCTGTTGTGCTCTTTCGGGGCATGAAGCCATACTGCTGCTCACAAATCTCCACTACCTTCCTTAACCTAGCTTCCACTACAGTGTGTACACGTATACAGTGTGTAGTGTGTATATACTGTGTGTGTACCTACACAGTGTGTATATATGATATAAAGGATGTTTCTACATTATCATAATGTACATTATCTACATTCTTGTGCTCATGAAGTAACTAACACTAAAGCTGTGTGTGGGACTGTTTTTTGTTTTTATTCCACTCTCACCAGCTCCTGCAGTTATTAGTTTTGTTTGAATCTGTCTGCAAAATTTTCTAATGAACTTGTTTCCTGTTTCCCAAACGATACAGAAATGCACAGTTTAAACCTCAGGACCTCTAGCCGGAACAATGCGGTTAGTGAAGATGAATTAATGAAAGCAGTAAACGTCCAGCGATTATGTAACGTTGTGTGTGGAAGCATGAAGTATGCTGAGGGCTATTATTATTCTGACTGTTTGTCTGTGACTCTGTAGTCCTTATCCAGTCATTGTTCGCACACACACATCTGGAGAAATAAAATCTCATGGGCTTCCAGGGGGCACTACAGAAAAGTGTTCATCCCATCATCCGGAGATTGCGAGTTTGAATCCTGAGGATGCCACAGCTATCCGTGGCTAAGAGCTAAATTAGCAATGCTCTGTAGGCGGGACGGGCATACTCTCTCCCATGTCAATCACAGCAACACTAGCCAATCATGGGCATCTGTGAGCTCATGTATGCGGAAGAGGGCGGATAGCGCTTTACTCTGTGCAGTGACGCTCCATAGGCAGCAGTTTAAAAAGATGTTACACCTTCAGTTGTCTCAGAGGAAGCACGTGTTCGCCCTCACCCTCCCGGGTGTCGACTTTTCAGTAAAAATTCAGTGAATAAGACGCTACCTGTGGACGTGCGGTGCATGTTGATGGTGGAGTTGAGCTCTGGACTGCCCTGGTCCAGGTAGATAATGGACTCGATGGGTAACGGCCCCGTGCACTCGGCGCCGTTAAAGGTGAAGTACCAGCGGCCGCAGCAGGCCGTCTTACACTTGAGCCGGAGCGAGCCGCTGAAGAGCACTCGCAGAGCGCTGTCAGAACGCAGCTTAGTGAACGTGCAGTCCTGCGGGGACGGAAGACACACACACACACACACACACACACACACACACACACACACACACACACACACACCTCTCACACTTAAACAACACAATCACCATCCACAGCTACATTACTTTACTAATATTAGTCCTGAATTGTGTGCTCTGATTGGCTTAGAGCTTTTTAATGATGAAAGAGTATTTTTAAAAAGAAAAGAAAAAAGAAAATGTAAAAAACTAGACTATAAATTAACAAAGACTGTTTATTTAAAAGAAAAGAATAGCAAAGACTCTTTTTAAAAAAAATAGATTATAAATTAAAGACTATTTTGTAAAGGAAAGGAAAAGTGGAAAAAAAGAAAAAACAAAAGAAAAGAAACAAAACTACAAACAAAAAACAAACTAGTTTAAAACTAAACTAATAAAAATGAAACGATGGGAAGGAACAGAAAAGGACTGAAAAAGACATTGTTACAGATGAAGAATGGAAAAGTGCAGATAGATATCTATGTTTTCATTTTGCTATAAATGAGTGAGTGATGAAAGTGTGTAATGAGCAGCTGTAAGCGTGGAGTTAGAGGGATGCTGGAGGAAGCAGGGAAGATTTACAGCGATCTTGCCGAGGTCGATGCCGTAGTTAAGCGCGCTCCACGCACACTGCTTATAGTTCGGCTTCCACGGTTCCTCGAATCTCTCCATCACACACTCGCCCTTCTCGCCCTTCACCCCGTCGCGGCCGGGGATTCCCGGGGTACCAGGAATACCGTTCACGCCCGGATTACCATCACGCCCCTGCACTCCAGGAGGACCCTGTGCACACACGCTGTACTGCAGAGCAGACGAGAGAGGAGACGAGGGGAAACAAGAACAAGTACAAAGGAAAAGTATATATTTTTCTTTTTTTTTATACACACACACACACACACACACAGATAAATAAATAGTTAAAAAAAGTGAATTCTCAAAAATAATGTTTTGATAGTTATTTCTAAAAAGGAAAAAGGAAATAAATTCATAACTGAAAAAGCATTCATATATAAATGAATAACAAAAAATCAAAAATGTGAATTCATGACAAGAAAAAAAGAGAAATGCAAAAAAAATGCTCTGATTTTTCCTTTGATGATTTCCTTTCAATTTAAAAATAATAATTACAAAAAAGAAAACTATGTTGATTTTAAGGTAGTTATAAAGAAAAGAAAAGAAAAGAAAAGAAAAGAAAAGAAAAACAGCACATGCACAATGCTAAATTGGTAGCTACATTAGCCTTGAAGTAAATTTAGGCAGTGAACACGTCTCGGCTGTGAGACTACACGTCTGAGTCACGTGAGCCGACGTGTAAACAAACTCCTGAACTGATGAAGCTCCACAGAAAAACCAGCTAAAAGATCAGAACCACAATCCACTACATCTTTCCTCTTACTGTCACAGTTACTCCGCTGTAATGTAAGATCTCGTTTCAGACATTCCTGTGGTGCACACACACACACACACACACACACACACACGCGTGCATTACACACACACCGATATCTGACACACACCAATCTCCTGTGGGATCTCAGCTAATGGAAACCAAATGGATGGTGGTCAGCATGACACAAAAAACACATTATATACACAGGCGCACAGACACAGACACAGACACACACACACACACACACACACACACACACACACACACACACTCATACCTGACACACACTCATCTCAAACACACACCGATCTCCTTTGGGATCTCAGCTAATGGAATCCAAATGGTTGGTGGTCAGCACGACACAAAACACACACATTACACACACACACACACACACACACACACACATTACACACACTCCTAACCCTGCTCAGCCCACACACTCCAGGGTGTGTTTATACGTCTCCCAGGAGCTGAAGAAGCAAATTCTTCAAAGCCCAGACGAAAAAGTGCCAACGGCGCTGAGGGGAAATGACTGTCGACTGCCAGAAGGAGCTAAACACAGTTTGCTCACAGTGCATTGTGGGTGCTGAAAATTCCCACAGGTCAAAGGTCAAGCACAGAACTTATCCATGACAGGAGACTCTGTCATTACAAAGCACTATTTTAAATATCCTTCTGTGTTAAAAACAGCGGCGTGTCCTTCCTGTTCACGATGAGTTTCCCTGGATTTAGATAAAAAGCTACAGCAATGCTGTCACACACTACTAAGTATTGGCACCCCCATGATCAGACAATCCTGTGTCCAAAATGGCACCCTACTCCCCATTCTCTGCAAATAACAAACTGCATTATGGGTATTCTGTAGCCTCTAGAGTCCGTCATGAACATCAAACCCAAGGAGTGTCCAAAATTCCCCCCAAAATAGTGCACTATGTAGTGAACAGGGTAGCACATACTGGAATTAACAGCTGCTCACCGAGGTTTAATCTCGAGCCTGATCAGATCATTTATTGTCCTACGTATCCCATAATCCTGTGCGTCAGCTCCGGTGCTCAGAGGGGTTTATGTTTTTGATTATGTGGCAATAATGAAGGCCATGCTTGCTGGTTAACAGGCAAATGTTGTACTTTCTTATAAAAACTTGGTGTTCAGGAAGTGTGTGTGCATAGTGTGTGTGCATAGTGTGTGTGTATAGTGTGTGTGTGTGTGTGTGTGTGTGTGTGTGTGTGTGTGTGTGTATGTATGGCAGGGGCTCAGAGGGTCAGGAAGCTCTAATTCAAAGCTCTCGTTCCTCACACGAGCCACAATAAAAGACTTTCTGTTCTCTCCACAGCAGAGACGACTGAAGGCACGACACAGCTTTTCTCTCTGCTCTCTGATGCTCTGGATCTGTTTAAAGACGCAGGAAACTGTGTGATCACATCGTAATAAAGTGCTCATTTGAATATTAGGCCACGCCCATTAGGACACTGACACATTGTTTGTTAGATCTCACTTTTTGCATCATAGAAACATTTTAAACAGTTAAAGGGGGAAATCTACCCTAGTTTCAACTCCTTTCCTGGAGGGTTAACGGTCCTACATTACCCACGATGCCATTCGTCTACCTGTTGATAGCGGCGGAGTGAGATTTAGCCTTCAAGGAGAGCGATGCGGCGGCGCTTTAGTCCTTTAATCTGTCCAGCTCTCTCACCTCCACATCTGTAAACTCTGCTCAAACAGATCAGCTTCCAAAGCTTCAACTTTCACTCTAAACCCGCCATCAGTGTCGTTGCGTAGATGAGCCGAGCCCAGCCTGCAGTGCATTGTGGGACTTGAGTCCAGTGTTTGCTTCAAATTTTTCATTAATGTGTCCTTGGAAGAGAAAATAAGCTCTTGGTCTCTTTTTGATTTTTTTTTTTCTCCAATTAAACATCATTGCAACTGCGCTAGCAATAACTATGTCCCGCTGTGACATCAGCAAGACACACAACTGCTAACTTCTCACAGCAATAACGAAAATACAACATTACAACACTAAACTCATCACAAACATTTCAACAGAAACACACTGAATGTGCTTGAGGGTGGAGTTTGCCTTTAATGCTTACACAGTAAGTGAGAAGGAAGAGCAATTAGAAAGAGTTATGCTTAAAAAAAGAAAAAGAATACTAGAAAATGTAAAAAGGTTATTGTATATAACAATAAAACAACACTTTGGCTGTGTGAGACAGTACATACATGGACCGGAGTCAAATTTCCAGTGAATGCTGCAATTATAATTTTTTTTTTTTTTTTTTTACCTTATCCACGAATTCGGTGTCCCTGGCGCCCACAGTCTTCCTGTCTTTAGCTTTCTGGGTCGCACAGAGCGGAAAAACGAGCCAGAAGCAGAGGAGAAGCGGAGACAGAGAGAGAGACAGAGACACAGCTCCCATCTTCATCCCAAACACACACAGAGTACTCATTCCCTGTGCGCGCTCTCGATTGTTTTCCACTCGCCCCCGCTCGCCCCCACGCGCGAGTGCGCACCGCAGAGTCCCTCCCCCTCTTCTCCTCCTCCTCCAGGCGCGCGCGCGCGCGAGGGCGATGACGCTTTACTTTTTTCATTTTCTTTTCTCTCACAATTCGACTAATATTCCTAAAAAAAAGCGACATTGAAGATTATTATTTGTTTTTAACGAATGTAAAGATTTTAAACAATAACATGGACGATTAAATTATATTTGTAACCCTAACTGTTAAGTAGTGTTTATTATTTTAACCCCCTCACTCAGTAATGCTAATGTTGCTAATAGAAAATAAAAGCCGTTATTTTCCTGTCAGAAGAAATCACACGTTAGCTTTTGCTTTAAAGGTAGCGACAGTAAATACCTTTTCTTTTCTCTAACAAAGAGCGAAATTAAATATATGTTACATTTGCGACTAAAAAAGTTCAGTAGAGAGTATATAGTCTTGTATATAGTCTTAATGATTTTAACACCAGAATCAGAAAGTCAGAAATGCTAATGTTGCTAACAGAAAATGAAATTTTCCTGTCAGAAGTCATCAAGCATTAGCATTTCTGTCAATTACAACCTTACTCTGAAGTACTGAAGATGTCCTTTTGAATCATTACAAATAATATGCATAAAACTATTCATTGTTTGTGGCATGTTTCAGCCTGTCCCAACCCTAGGTAACCACACTTTACCTCATTAATATAATCATTAATATACTTCATAAATCTTCAATTCAGTTCAATTTTATTTGTATAGCCCTTTTAACAATGGACATTTTCACAAAGCAGCTTCACAGAAACATATAAATTCAGGATATAAATTTTGAATGTATGAATTTTATACATTTATACACTGAGTGAGCCAGAGGCAAGCCACAACTCCTTTTTGAGGGACTCTACTATACTCCTTCTTTGGAACTCTCCTTGGTCTGAGAACAGTAACATCGTTTACTGTTCATATCAGTTGAAGTCCAAAGCCATCTTCATGGTTTTTAAGTGATAGCATCCTCAGTAATCTCGTGTAACTTTAGGCTGTCCGTGTGAAATCTTTCCCATCTCATGCTTAAGACATCCCTTTCCCACAAGTCACACATTATAGGTTATTAAAAAATGTAAATTTTAGTTTTCACTCAACCCTGTTATCTGAACACTGTAACCCCACATATGAAATATTTGGAATATTTTACAATAAGGAAGTTGAAGCAGCCAAATTTCCTGAAGATCATAAGAAGAAGAAAGTTCTTTTTTGTTTCTTTTCAAAGATAATGTGATATTAACTGAAAAGGTCATTTTGAAAATACACCCCTGCTACCCAAATTATAGTCTAAAACTAATTTATTAATTAAACATAGAATTTTCATAAATTAATGTATGTTCTGATGGATGCTACTTGACAAAAATATTTATTTGTGCTGTCTGCTTTATCTCTGTACCAGTGTTATTGTGGAGAGGTGTGAATTGTTTGCCAAGCAGGAGGCTCACACTCCTCCCATTTCCTATCACCCTGCTCATCAGCAGCTAAACACAGAGTCACGATACTCTACACACAGAAACCCAACAGTGTCCTGCCTAATCCTATAACAGACTTGCAGTGATAAAACAATTCATTTGTTTATACTGGTCAGCTGGTGGAATGAAATGTCAGTGTTCTGCTAGAAAGGGTTAAACTGCACATTAACATAAACGATTAAGACACGGTTTTACATTCGGCAGTGAAGGTTGGGGTTAGGACACTACCACTTTTTATTTTTGTAAGTATAATTTTTAAGGTAAGAGGGCTAAATGGTGTTTAAATATAAGAACAATAAGCAGAAAGATGTCACGACGTTTGCTCAGATTTCATTAAGACTTTATGGGAAAATAGGCAGCATGTATATATATACATAAGGACATAGTTCACATCAGCATCACTTTCCTCATTGCACACACTTAAAACAAACTTATTATATGAATAGTGATCATTCAGAACATTAGTGATGAATTTCCTCCACAGTTCTGAACAGTTCAACCTAGGGTTTTATATATCAGTGCCTCAGAAAGATGATGGAGTGTGCACTACTGAGAGTCCCAGAAGTATGTGCACTACACAGACTCAGACTGAGATCACCTCATTGTGGACAATGGATACAATGACGTCATCAGCTGTCTATCTATGTCTCAGTATGGATAATTAGGATTCTTGGCTGAAGGATTGAAAACTAGATTGAAAGTGTTTGGATGCAGTGAAGAAATCCCACACCAGATGGCAGAAAAGCTCTCTTACAAACGGAGTGCAAAACTGCACGCCCAAGAGCAGCTGTTACACTCACACAGGTGTGCACACACACACACACACACACCTGTGCTAGATCAGAAAAAACAGGTTTTCCTCAACACAACTCATGTCAAATTAAAAGAGCAAAATGGAAAAAAAAATTATATCTTCTTCTTCTTTTGGCTTTTCCCTTCAGGGGTCGCCACAGCGAATCATCACTCTCCACCTATCCCTATCNCTCTCTTAAACACCCACAACTGTCTCCCACAATATATACATATACTCAAATTATATATATATATATATATATATATATATATATATATATATATATATATAATCCACAGAAATGATTTGGTAGTGTTGTTCTGACTTCATGCATTTTTAAAATTTAATTTTAATGTACACGGTTATTGGTTATTGGATGACATTATACTTTCTTGATCACTCAAAGGAAAAGTCCAGTGTGAATGAGTTGCGTCTTTATAATGAACACATGCTCTTCAGCAGCAGCCAAGATTTATTTTATAATGAAATTCCGAGTTTTTAGTTTAAACTCCGCCTTTGGTTAAAGGATATAGTGGGATATAGGCCTTGCTTCATCTTTACCTAAAGAGAGCGATGCAGCGGTGCTTTATTCACCTTTAGTCTGTACAACTCTCTCACCTTCATTTTGGTTTTTAGGAGTTAAATGCTATCGTAACTGTGCCAGCAATAACACTGTGCTCTTGCACTGCAAAAACCGACATTTTACCAAGTGAAAATACCTTGAATATCATCACATTTATCAAGGATTTCCTATTATAAGATTACAATATACCAAAAATAGAATTACTAAACCTATTTTGATTAATTTTTACTATTTTAAGTTTTACATTTTCTTATTGTATTGGCAGATAATTTTGCTTCTTTCTAGAATAAATGCTTGAAAAGAGCAAATTTATCTGGGAATAGAACAAGACTTGAAAAAAAATAAATAAATAAAAATTTAATATATATATTTTTAATAATTTTATACTTGGTTTATGATAATTATGTAATATATTTTTTGAAATTAAAAAACATATATATATATTTTAATTTGACTATAATCCAGATATTTCCCCTTGCTTAGACATCATTTTTTTGCAGTGTGCGACATCAGAGCTAGGCACAACTTCTCACAAATAACGAAAAAAAAAATACAGCACCAACCAAGGAAATTAGCACTATAATCACTTATTCACAAATATTTCCATATAAACATATTTAGTGTTTCAAAGTGGAGTTACTATGCGGTTTTTATGCAGTAAGCACCCTCATGAGTCAGTACAGAAGTAAGAGTGGAATGATACCATCTAGTGTGTATGCATATTATTCATTTTGACAGCCTGCACACAAAAAGACCGTTCTTCGTCTGTATGTTGACGAGCGCAGGCCGTAATCTCAGTGTACTGCAGTAATTCATGGAGCGGAAATGATTAATGATGAATGTCGTGGCTGCACGCCAGAGTTTTCAGAGAAACCGAATGTTCCAGACAAGGTCTTTATCAGCTCCTTTATTATCACAGACTTGAAATTATTCAGCACTACTCTGCAATTTTTATTTAAAAAAAAAAACAATTCACCTGTTTTAAAAGTTGACATTTTAAGTACATGTGAGCTTGACCCTGTGCTGCTCATCAGACATGCTGGTACATGGCAGTGCGCTTTGCTTCTCTGCTCTCTCTGCTCTTTTCTCAGCACATTGGAGCCCTTGCACTAGCCAGGTGGCTCACTTCACATTTGCTTGCTTGCTAGCTTGTCTGATTGTTTTATTGTCTGATTGCTAGCTTGTCTGATTGTTNCTAAGTTAGTTGCTCCTTCCTTCACTGCTAACTTACTGTTTGTCAGTTGCTCTTGTTCGTCAGTTGTTGCTAGCTTCCCATCATTGCCTATGTACTAGTGAAAGTCTAGACGCATTAGTTTAGAAAGTGGGTGGTTAGTTTAACCTAGTGTAGTTAGTTAGGTTTCTTTTCTTTTTGGTAGTCAGGTTAGCTAATTTAAATACATCCTAGTGTACTCCATGTTCTCTCTCTTAGCTGAGACATGCTTCCCTGTTGTCTGTGTCTGATTATCAGAATATTTTGTTTTCAGTGAAAGCAAGTCCTAGTGTTGGTTCCTGCAACTGTAATAAAATCTTCAGCTATATTCCAACCTCCTGTCTGTCTCATACCCACCACCATCCACCATCATCACTACCATCCATCTGACCTGCAGTCTTGATTAGTATCATATTCACCCTAGACCTAGATTCCTGGGATCTGTGTGTCCTTCTTCTCTTCCCCTTTATACAGGAAATAATAATCTATGAAGCTGCTTCCTTCTGCAGTCACGGAGGTCATAGAGCTAACATTTCATTTCAGAGATAATTTTCAGATGCAGTTTTTTTAAAAAAAAAATATATATATATATAGTTAAAAGGTGGTATCATGTTGCATACCAGTGGTTCCCAAAATATGTTTAATTTGTATGTTGTAATAGTTTTCAATCAGTCAAATAATGTCTCAAGCATACTAATAATCGGACAATCTCATTGTACGTCATCATAAAGGACTGGTTTTCCTCAGGAAAACAAGGACCTGTGAGTCAAAATAGGAAACAGTATACACAGAACTAGAGCTAGAAAACAAGACTTGGACATCAGAAAAACACAACAGGACTTTTACAGTGAAACACAAGAGGTTATATAAGCACAAACTAATCAATGAACACAGAAGGCCTGGACACAATCAGGAAACACGCCAATAACGGGACGGGGCGAAGACAGGACCAAAACAGTTGAAGACAGCACATGTCAAAACAAAGCAAAAGCATGTGACATGAGCAGTGCTGACAAAAGAGGAAGAATTTGAGAGAGTTTAATTGGTCACTTAATTAGTCCCTCATCCAAAACCACAGTAACTCTAAAGCAAAGGCTTAAAGTCATCCTAGCCATAATATGTTCTTTCAGTCAAAAACTTAGGAATAAAAAAAACTCCATGTCTGTAATAAATGGACAAAATACATATTTAAATAATAAACCTATGTTTGAATAGTTGGATTATATTCATAGATGAGTTTCTGTGAAACTTATAACTTGTATCTTTACTGTTAAACACTTCTCTTACTGCAAAAAGTTTCAGATCCCCTGTTCTGTACAAGTGTAACAGTATCACCAGTTTTAATCCCGAAGAATTTACTGTTATATCATCACACCTGGTTCGACACTAAGAAAGAGATCAAACACACACACACACACACACACACACACACACACACACACACACAATGTAAATTCCAGCCCCACACAGCTCCTTAATTATACAAACCCACACAATGGCACCAAATAGTCAGTTCAGGATGATTTATAATCCTTACGAAAAAGAACAGAAGCCAAAGAGAGGGTAATTAAGGAGAGAAAGGACACACACACACACACACACACACACACACACACACACACACACACACACACACACTGTATATATACAGAGACACATTTTTCAGAAATTTTTTCAGCAACTCGAGAACTTTAGATACATTTTGAACAAAAGAACCAGGGCCAGTTTTTGGTTTCTGTTTCAAAACTGGGACCTTTGCTGCGTTTGGATGGTGACAGGAAGTTGGAAATACTGATGACTGTTCAAACAGCTAACAGGGTCTTATTTACAATATACTAGGTTAGGAAACGTGACATTTATTCGGAGTTCTGGAAATGCACATAAAGGTTTTCAGACCTCAGGGGTAACTACAGACTTAAGTGCTATTCAGACAGTTAGACAGGAGTTGTGCATGTGGCACATACAGTCAGAGCCATAAGTATTTGGACAGTGACAGAATTGTTGTAATTTTGCCTCTGTACATCACCACAATGGATATGAAATGAAGCAATCAAGATGTGATTGAAGTGTGGACTTTCAGCTTTAATTCAAGGGCTTCACCCAAATCTGAATATGAGGAACTTTCCTTCTGTAAATACAGATGTAACTTTTGGACTTAAGTCTTAGATATTCACAATCAAATTTTTTTTCATAACTAATAAGCGACACACAGTGATTTATGTTAACTACCATAACTTTACCGTCCATAACTACTCTGGATCCCTAGTCTAAGATATGCTTCTCAATTTTTTACATTATACAGTAGGTTTCTTTTATTATTATTATCATTATTAATATCATGAATCTTCTCCAGATGTGCTGATTGATACAGACTGAACCGTAGTTCATCCATGGTCAAGGATGTTCTTCCTGCTCTACTATGTGGTGATGAATCATCTTTCTGTTACGCTCAGGCGTATCATTGTTCTCCTGTTGTTTATCTCTTCTTCGCAGGATAAAACCTACATGGAGTGGCTCTTCCAAGGTTTCTTGCTCTTTTCTTTCATTACGGGAATTTTTTTTCTCCCTGTGGTCGTGAAGGGATTGGCAAAGGACAGTTTGTCCGAAATGAAAATGTTCACAGTGTCACTATATGCGTCTGTATACATAATACTTATACTGTATACAACATACTTAACTTTCAGGATTCATCTGCCTGAGGAAGTGCTTGAGGTCTGAGTTTGATGGACTGAATATTTTTATTGATGTGAGCATAAAGTGTCATGCAATTAACAAACCAGCTAAGACAGGAATGAATCTGCCTGCTCCTGTGAAGCTGAAGGTAGAGGCTGAACTTTCTTTACTGCTTCTTGTGAATAAATGCAGATCAGATGTAATTGGATGATGCTGTTCATCTCATGTGTCAGATGATGCTGTTCCTGTCATGTGTTAATGATGTGATTAGTCTGGTTAGGGAGGAGTGTGTTAATGATCTGTTAGAAGTGTGTTACTTCTCATCTCATCTCTTTCTGCCTTTTCAGGTGTCAGTGTCTGATGTTGCTTGGCTCCTTCACACATTCTGGTCTTTGTGCTAATATTCAGTTCAATTCAATTTTATTAAGATATCAAAGTAGCTTTACAGAAATCTGTATATAGATTGATCTCTAATGAACACACCAGAGGTGAAAGGGGCAAGGCACTACTCCCTGAGACGACGTGACGAAGAAACCATGAAAAAAACTGACTCAAAAGGGAACCCATCCTTTTAAGTCTGTTGCTGTTTGACAGATATAAATCGATGTTTGTTGATTTGCTCACCTTTCTCCACGTTGTGGAATCGTGCAGCAGCGTGCTCACTGCCCTATTAAGAGTCATTATTCCACCTAGAAGTAAAACATGGAAACTACAGAAAGAGGTTATTAAGATTGTGGCTTTAGAATACTTCACGCTGAATATCAGTGATTTGACCAGAAACATGCCAAAACCTTTAGTGCCTAATTAATTAAAACAAAACAAAAAATATATACAGTACACAATTTTATTTATTAGTTCAACTGCATTACCTTTAACTTGCAAACATAATGCAAGACTAACGACGCCCACTTTCAGACGCTCTCGTGTAAGAGGGGAAATTGCGTCTAACACCTGATATTGACTCAGATATAGATTCGTGTCCCTGCTGCTTTCAGCCAATGACACCACACTGTTTTAGACTCATAACACTGAAGAATGATGTAAACAAACCCGAACCAAATTCCTCTCCAACTCATTTACACACCATACCCTCTCACACGCTCCAGCAAAAATAGGCTGTTAGGAAAGACGACCGCAGAGGAGAGGATTGGGGAGGAGGATAAGTGTCTTATGGAGAACATTTGGCTCTGTTTGTTCATCTAGATCACACACTCTCTCTCAGTCTGTGATCACAGCACTGGGTAAATATTACAGCTCCTGCTGCTACGGATAGCATTCAGACACATAAACATCAACTGTGCTTCCTGCGGTAAATATTTAGGTTCACTGGCTTCGTTCTCTAATTGGACAACTCAAGTGCAGTGTTGATTTATTACAGGCTTTGCTTTGTGGTTACGGTGTTTGAACAGGCGTCTGCTTTAACACACCTAACAGGTTACATGCTGTAGCTGATGCTCACTGAAGATGGTTATGATTCATGCTACGGTTTTACCTACTCAAGTGATCTGTGGGTGTCTTGTAATAATCTGTGATCTGTGTGTAATGCTGATTCAATGGGCCAAGTGGATTTGTGTCATATTCATATCTGCACTTCATGGTGATTTAGGTACAACAATTCAATGAATTACCTAATTACTGGGAGCGGGGGGCCACGGTGGCTTGGTGGTTAACACGTTTGCCTCACACCTCCGGGGGGCTGGAGGCTCAAATCCCACCTCCATCCTGTGTGTGCAGAGCTTGCATGTGCCTCCCCCAGTCCAAGGCATTTCCAAATCATGTCCATGGTGTGTGTGATTGTGCCCGGCGATGGGTTGGTCATCCATGGTGTGTGTGATTGTGCCCGGCGATGGGTTGGTCATCCATGGTGTGTGTGATTGTGCCCTGCAATGGGTTGGTCATCCATGGTGTGTGTGATTGTGCCCGGCGATGGGTTGGCCATCCATGGTGTGTGTGTGATTGTGCCCTGCGATGGGTTGGCCATCCATGGTGTGTGTGATTGTGCCCGGCGATGGGTTGGTCATCCATGGTGTGTGTGTGATTGTGCCCTGCGATGGGTTGGCCATCCGTAGTGTGTGTGATGTTTTTTAGGAATTAGGAAGTCAGTAATGACCAGTAGTTTGGAGTTTATTCATTTTAAATAAAATAAAAAGGGTCCATCAGAAAAGTGTCCTTGGAAGCCTTTCTGATGTGAAAACACTACTTTACTGTATTTGTCCCCAGTTGGTCCAGAGAAAGTCACTCATAAACTGAGTAGTAAGTCAGTGACTCTATGTATACTTTAATTATATTATAATTACATAAGGAATAAATCACCTGGGGTTGGAATATAATCAACAACAGGGTGATGTAATGTGGCATGATGTGAAGCGGAGTTACTCTTAGCACCCTGAAGATGATTGTTTTCCTATAACAGCACATCCTGAAGTGTTTTAGACCTCTTATACCACAGCAATCTACCAACAATTTTATTTATTAAAGAATATCATACTTTTATCCATTTATAGTTATATTTAATGTCGTGGAAAGTCTTCAAAACAGTTAGTACCTGTTGTCACTTACGTTATAGCAGCTATAAACAGTCGTTCCCTCGCCAACCTCAAAGAAGAGTAAACTCTTCTGTCCTGAAGATGTCAGAAAAGTTACAGCTTTACCTCTGACTCTTACAAAGCGCTGACACTGGAGACTCCTTCCATAAATGTTACATGAACATCTCCTTACAGAAAACTTCACCATATCAGCAATTACACACGTTCTTTAATCCGTTTATGTGGCGCGTCCGCTGTACAAGTCCCTGTGAATCAGCTGTTACTATAGAAACGATAATGATAATGTATTAGAAAAACCTTCTGACCAATCACAATCCAGAATTCAGCAGCACTGAGGCATAAATGCACTGAATGCACTTACAGTATATTATACTTTAAAAACATTCTAAAGTACACGATATGTTAATAAGCATTCAGTGTTTCCTGGCCGTCTGTCGTTTAGACCTCGGCTGGGATTCAGACGCAGAGAGCTCGTCCTCACTCGTGCGCTTCTTGCAGCGTTTCTTATTGAGACCAGATGACAATGCATTCAAGCCTGAAATTGTTTTTCGTGTATATATTTCTTTCCCTGCGCTTTAGATTAGAGTCTGTCTCGCCTGATAGAGCACAATACTAAATCCTTTACATTCACAGTGGGAGCTGCAGGTGATGCAGTCAGAACACTTTCGTCTGAAATCATCCCGCTTCAGCTCAACCGTATCTGAGAGCAGAATTATCTGCTTCCTTACGCTCGTGTCGGGGTCGCAGATAAGACGAGAGGAAGAAACTGGCGTTCATGTGTACGCTTCCACAGGTCTGAACAGCTTCTGTGGTAAAATCAGGTCTCAGTAAACATCTTCCTCTCTAATGCACGTTCATTGTTTTAAAAAATAATGTTTTTCCCCAGTTCTGTGTTTTTTCTCTAGATCGCCAGTTACAGTTGTCTGTTTATGTAATTTCCAAATTCTTAGTTGTAGTTGTCCAGTTTTGTTTTCCTTTTTTCCATAAACCCTTGAGTTTCTAGTTCCCAAGTTTCTTGGTCACCTTGTTCTGTTATTGTTGTAGTTTTTTTTTGTGTTTGTTTGTTTCTTTGTTTGTTTAGTTTCCCAGTTCCTTGTAATTTCTAGATCTCTAGTTCTAGTTGCTAGTTCTCTGTATAATTTTTGTTCGTTTGTTTTTAATAAACCATCATCTATCTAGTTCTTTTAGTTCCCCAGTTCCTTGTTTTTTTCTAGCTCAGTAATTTTAAGATCTAGTTCTTCCAGATTTCCTTGTCTTTCTACTTCCTTCTTGGTTACCTTGTTCTGTTTGTGCTGCTTTGCTTTTGTTTTGTTTGTTTGTTTTCATTTGCCATTTGTTTGTATTTTCGTATAATTCTCTCTCTCTCTCTCTCTCTCTCTCTCTCGATTTTTTTCATAAATCATTGCTTTCTAGTGATCTAATTCTAGCTGTGTTTATGTGTTGACTCTGTTTTATTTAAACTCCAGGAAAATTCCCAGATGCCTGATCCATGTAACAGAGTCAGACACACAGTACACTAATATAATTTGACAAAATTGTGTTTGTGTTCTTGTTAGAGAACTCAGACTTCAAGAGTCGATGCCATCAGATGTGTGTGTGTGTGTGTGTGTGTGTGTGTGTGTGTGTGTGTGTGTGTGTGTGTGTGTGAAGGGCTGTTGAGAGCAGGAGGAAATTGCAATTCACCCACAGCGTCGTGTCTTCTGCCTCCTCACACTGTGATTGAAATTCTCTCAGGAAGCTGTTATCTGAAATCAGAGGGGATTTACTCCCAGAGTTTCCTCCATCCACAGAGCAGCAACAACACAGACACCATGAGGCTGAAATGTAAATATCGCAAGGCTTGCCATAACTGGATGATTTTAATATTTCAAAAAGTTACGAAAAAGGCAAAGTTTTAGGGCGACACAGACAGCAGAGAACTGTTGCTAGCCAACTATATGGAAACAGAGTATAAGCTAGCTAGCCTTTAAATTTCTAAGAAAATACTCAGAATAGCTCAAATTACATTTTACTTATGCTTAGAATCAACTGCTAACTTCATGTCTATGAATGTTAGCCACACTGGGAAATATTAACCTTCACAGTTCATAATGTTAATGGATAAAGTTGTGAGAACACTGTTGCTAGGCAACTATATGGAAACACTGCGTAAGCTAGTTAATGATTGAGACAGACTGCTTAGCTAGCTAGCAGGTAGCTGTTAGTTCTTTAAAATTAAGTCAGAGTATGAGTGGAAATGTGACAAAAACATCAGAAACGTCAACATTTACCTCAGATGTGTTGGAAAATTCCTAGGAAAAGACACAGAAAAGCTAAAATTCTACTGTAATTACACTTAGCATCAAGTGTTTACTGAACTTCCATGGATTCAGGGAGAGGGAATTATTAGCCATAATATTATTCGTACTGTATGTCATGTCACAGAATGCTCTGGTCTTTGGAGTCTGGTTGTGTCTACCCATCTGTTTGTTCATCTCCTGACCCTTGCCTGGTTTTTGAACAAGCCCTTGTGTATCGATTTCGATCTGTTTGCTTGCCACGTTTTTTTTTTTTTTCAATAAAGCGTTTTCCTGCGACTGCAACCGTCTCTCCCTCCTGACATTGTGAATCTGGAGCTGTCAAAAATGACTTGGGCTGTGGGTTGTTTGTTAGGAACCTTTTTCCCAGAGGCTAGTATTAAAAAAATTTTAACTATGAAGCAGGTTACCTTGGAATTTTTCTTGCCTTTTCTGTAGCATGCATTTAAAAAAATAAATAAATAAGACAAAAAGTTACGTCAGGAAATACGCAGTGAAAGTTCCTCATATTCAGAGTCGGGTTATGAAGCTGCTTAATCTGATTTTCTAAGCTCTCATTCACATTATTCAAATCACCTGCATGTAGTTTACAGACCTCTGAGGTTGCCAGAATTTTCCAAACTCCCCATTTTTTTTTTTTTTACATTGTCTAGACCTTAAATGTGTGTAATGGGCAGCCACCAGGAAATGACCAAAATCAGTGAAAGACAGCCATAATGACTGAAATGATCGACTCAAACAACTGGAGGAACAGAAAATCGTTCTCATAAGCACTTCTTTTCTTAAACAGCAGCTTGTTCTCTGTCTCCTTCACGCAGGGAAAAGGTGTCAGACCCGCTGGAGAATCTAGATTAGATGATGATCTCATTCCTGGTATATCCTCTCACAGAAAACAACATTTTTAACATCCGTTGGTTTCAGTTTAATTACTTTATTTATCAGCTTGATGATAAAAGACACAACACTGATATTTACAGAGAAGCCACGTAACAAAGCAGCTTTGATGATTGAATGATGGCATCTGAGGCGATTATGATGAACACAGGCTCTGTTCCAAATGCTAGCATCAACGTCAGTTTGTTCTTATTAGAATGCTGTTCGATATTGCAATAAATTTTAATAAAATGTACTTTACTGCTGAGAAAAATGAATAAATCAAAGATCTGAAAACCTTTAAATGGCCATTTTGCTAGCACTTCATTAGCAAACCTGGATGTTGTGATGTGTACTGTGTACTGTGAAAATCTCTACAGGTATTATGGTGTGATATTTGTAGCATATCCTCTTGTCGATGATAGTCAAGTAAAGTCAAGTCAAACTTTATTTATAGAGCACATTTTACACAACAAATCTGACCCAAAGTGGTTTGCAATAAGAAATCTGGTATCCAGAGATGATGCTTCAGGTTTAACAGTAACAAATGACTGTGAGCATCAAGCTTACAAATGTAACATACAGATGAGTGCATAATGACATAAATCCTACTTTTTCTACTAATGAATCACTATCAGGCTGTAGCTTATTACTAGGCTACAGTAGCGTCCAGAGCTAGCATAAAGGTGATATATTTAGTCTTCATCTCAGCATGCTGTTTTATACAAACTGATCAGCACTGATTAGCTCGATACGACATGGCTTTCACACGACTGTGTGCAGTTGTTATAAAGCACTGCTAATAAGAACCCCAGCATTTGGGACACAGCCATGCTCTTTCCCTGAAAGAGTGTGGTGTTAATGACTATTGTACATCACATTTAATAATCAGACAGTCATACAAAGATACATTCACCACGTCTAGATTTTCACTGTAATAAAATATAAACACTAACATGTGGGCGAAGTTGTGTACATCACCTGAACAGTAAATGCTTCAGTGTAAACGTTAGAGTCTTCAAGCATTGACAGCTACATGCACGGATATGGCATCGACATCATATCATCGGAAATCAAACGCGTCAAAAAGAGTTTCTGACAAATTTTTATGCTGTTTGTTGAAATTTGAATTTAACACTCAACATTGTAAAGTCATTCCAAATTTGTCAGATCTGCTGTATTGAAACAGCTATTAATGTTATTAATATGATAATAAGGGTTGATGGTACGTTGTTGCGTAAGTAATTAAATAACACCGCCGCTCCTGCTGCTGTCAAGCGTCCAACCAAAACACACAAGCCTGTCCCGCTTAGCAATGTAACTGTACAGATCAATGATTTTATTTAGCGTATTTCCTCATCCAGCCACCAAACCAAACCCCACCCACAAATACTTCCTCAAATTTATACAAAACAGGACAGATTTTACCGATTGCTGTCCAATCTGTGCAGCTGTCCATGCTTCAGGTTCCTACTGCTGACAGAGTATCCAGGAGGATACGCTGAAGGAATACAGGAGGGAAACAAATCTATATACACGATGAAATATTAAAGCACCTGATATTACCTCATTGTTAATGTATTCACAGGACAAAGAGTTACAACATGCACTTCGCCTCACTGTACAAGTCGAGAACATTCTCCTTCATCAGCCGCTGTGCAAAACGCTTCGGAGGTGTAGCAGGTGTAGGAGGTGTAGGAGTCGCAATGTGTGTGTTTAAATTGCAATTTAGATTCACCGAAGGCCCTCGACATGAATATTGCATTTTAAACATGACTATGAAATGCGCTCACCTCCTACAGCTGCTGAAGCACATCTTATTTGTCTGTTTCTCCAAATCCAGAAACTTGGAGTACTAGCAGCTTTCTGAGCTTTTCTGCTGCTGTTAGGGATGTCTCCTGCAGTCCCTCCTGGGGGTTTATTAATATTTTAAAAGATGGGACAGATTTCCAGGCAGTTCCACATGCATCAGGCATTAAAAAAAAAAGGTCATTTCAGTGGAAAATGTAGGCGGCATGACATCACTGATTTCTTCATGCTTCAGTGATGGATTCAATTAAATCAATGATTTCATTTTGACTCACCTCTCAGAGAGGGACGTAGAAACACTAAATGTTTTTTCAATAAGGGTAACAGAGCGGGGGAATGGTGGCTTAGTGGTTGGCATGTTTGCATCGCACCTGGGGGTTGGGGTTTGATTCCCACCTCCACCCTGTGTGCGTGGAGTTTGCATGTTCTCCCCGTGCTTTGGGGTTTCCTCCAGGTACTCCGGTTTTCTCCCACAGTCCAAAGACATGCACTGTAGGCTGATTTGCATTTCCAGATTGTCTGTGGTGTGTGTGTGTGTGTTTGTGCCCTGTGATGGCTTGGTATCACATCCAGGGTTCCCCCTGCCCTGTGCCCCGAATCCCCTGGGATAGACTCCAGGATCCCTGCAACCCCGTGTAGGATAAGTGGTACAGAGAATGGATGGATGAATAGTACCGCTTTAACCATTCAGCATCTACTGCAGTTCCAAATAAAGCTTTGGATTCATTCAAATCCTGTGAATCGAATTGCCTGATTCACTTAAACGAGTCATTAAGAAAGAGTGATTCATTCTCAAATTACCCATCGACCACTGGGGGCCATCCTCCAATCTGTGTATTTACAGTCGCACGTGTAACCATTGCTACAGTGTTCCACATCAAAAGTACTTTCACATCAAGTACAATTCATTCCCATAAATTAAATAACAAGTGCTTGGACCCCAAAAAACAAAACCCTGCATGTTTGCTTAGAAACGAAAATGTAACTCAATTAACACATTCAGTGTTGATAACATTCGTTTTTCAGTTTGTTTACATGAGCTAGCTAATGCTCGCTAGCTACAGCTGTCACATTGTGCTTACACTGTTAATGTAATTAGATGGCATATCAGAACATAATCATTATATTATTTTATATTGTAACATAATTCAAACATAGTCTATCATTCTCTGCCTGAGAGACTTCAGTGTTAATTAAGAGAAACGTTCACATGCAGCTATGACACACCAACAGAACATTTTCTGGATGATGTAGTAACATATTTTTTCCTTCACTTAACAGCATGATGAGTGCGATGTTTAACTCGTCAGACAGCTAGCTAAAACACACGTAAATGATATACACACACACGATACACAGATTTGTACGTCTGGATTCATTTAGACCATCTTAAGACGTTCCTCAGGCTGTAGCAGCAGATGATCTCCTTGAGTGTCTTGCGCATCTCCTGGCTTCTGAAGGCGTAGATGAGTGGGTCGATAACGGAGTTGCACATGATCAGGATGAGGTACATGTTGAAGTGGGACATGAAACACATGCAGTACAGGTTCCTCGGGCAGGAGATCATGAGGATGAGGTGGAGGAAGAATGGCGCCCAGCACACGATGAAGATCCCCAGCAGGATGGTGAGCGTGACGGCCGCTTTCATGTTAGTCCTCTGGTGGATGGAGTTGTATCCGGGCAGAGCGGCAATGCGCTTGACGTGCGAGCGAGCCAACATGAACATGTGGGTGTACAGTGAGGCCATGAGTGCCAGCATGATGAAGAACATGGACACCAGGCACACGATGACAAGCGTGCTGTCGGAGTAGATGATGAAGATGATGCCACATCCTGTGCAAAAGGTCCAAATCCCTGTGATGATGAGTGATGCACGCTTCACGGTCATGATGTTGTGGTAGCGCAGTGCGTAAAAAGTGGTGACATATCGATCCACGGCGATGGCTAGGAGGCTACACATGGATGCCACCACAGAAATGCAGATCATGGAGTCGAAGACGTTGTCAATTTGTCTAATGATATGATCTTCTGCCACCAGCTGTTGATTGCTGAGCAGGTAGATGACGATGGTCTCCCACGCATTGGACACACTCACCAACATGTCTGCCACTGCGAGGCTACACACGAAGAAGTACATGGGTGAGTGCAGGTTCTTGTTCTTCACTATGGCGCAGATGACCAGGATGTTCTCCAACAAGCTGATGATGCCCAGAATGAGGAAGACCTCAGGGGTGATGTTGAGCTGCTCGCAGACTTTGGATTTCGTGCGAGATGGTGGAGCTTCAGTGATGTTCAGGGAATAGATCTCTCGGCTGGAATTAACCATAAAGCTCCAGACAGAGGGGCTGACAGTGGAGGTCTTGGAGAAGTTCATCTTGGTGAAGCAATGTGGCGTAAAGTTTCTGGAGCGTTCTGTGAGTCAGTGGCTTGGTGTACGTGACATCATCACTCTGGGTACGAACAGCAGAGGGAGACGGTATAATTAGGCATATCATCTCAAAAACAAATTCTGTGTAATACACATTTAAGAGGGAAGATTAAATCTAGAACCCTTATGGGTTCCTTGGTTTGTCCTTTGAAGGACATTTTAAAGGAAAATAATCAGATTGTTTTATTCCTCTTATACCACAGAAATCTGTCAACTACTATATTTTTGTATTTATTAAAAAATGACACATCATACTTTTTATCCATTTATAGTTACTTTTAATGTTGTGGAACATCAGTGAAACAGGTTAGTTCCTGTTGTCGCTTACGTTATAGCAGCTATAAACAGT
>CM074967.1:1276736-1287299 GCA_037577455.1 Pangasius macronema | reverse complement strand
AACTAATCACTGATCTCTATTTTCCCCAACTACCAATCAGTGATCAACATTATTCTCAGTGACCAATCACTGGTCACCTTTGATTCCATCAACCAATCAGTGATCACCACTTTTCTAAAAGACCACACCAGTTGTGGATTATTTTCCTATAGCAGCACAGCCCCAAGTATTTGTTTCTTACGTCTTTTCTATTCTAATAAAACTCTATGCTATTGGATGTATATTCAGAAATCTTCCATCTTTCTGTAACACGTTTTGACATGAAACGGATCACGATGATAAAATGATTCGGAGAACCGTATCGAGTGCAGGACAGCCGCTAACGCCGGCTCAAGAAGGCACTTGGTTTGTCACTGGACTCTTTTTTAAAATAAAGTCAAGAAGAAGACGCCACATCTAGTGTGGGAGGAACGAGTGAAATCAGCCTGGTGACTGGTGAGAGTGATGCCTACGTGCATGACGTAAGATTAGCGCTGTCCACTTTTTCACTGAATGGAGACAATTTGTCTTCTCCCGTCTCACAGACTTTAAACAAATCCATATTTACCTTCTAAAATTACCCAGAAGGCTTAGCGCATCACCCTGACTTTTAAAGCAGACTCTCTCTCTCTCAACCCTGTGTGTCTGTGCACTAGCACCGAGTGTTTTACTGACACCCACCCACGCTCTGTGTGTGTGTGTGTGTGTGTGTGTGTGTGTGTGTGTGTGTGCGAGACTAATCACAGCAGCAGATGCTTTCAGTGGATGCCAGCCTGCCTCTGAATTAAACATAGTGCTGTAGATGTTATTAATTTATTTGTACTTCAATCCCTTTACCATCGCTTTCCTTCACCCCTTATCATCTTCAATTCCTGTTTTCTTTATCTACTTCTTTCTTTCTTTTATTTCTTCTTTCTATTTCTTCTTGTTGTTTTACCCAACATTCGTTTCTTAATTTCTCAATTACTTTCTCTCTTTTTATTCCACCTCCACTTTTTTCTTTCTTCCTTATTTCCTTGTCAAACAAACTGTCCATCTCTCCTTTTTTCCTTTTTCTTTCTTTAATTCTTTCTGGGGTTTTTTTTCTTTCTTTCCTATTTTATCCACCTATTACTTTTTTACTTTTCTTTATATCTCATTTATTTATTTGTTTCTTATTTTTTGTCAGTGTCCATCTTTCTTTCTTTGTCACCCAAACTGTCCTCTGTCTTTCTTTCTTTCTCATTTACCTTGTTTTTTATTCCACCTTACATTTTCTTTGTTTCTTACTTCTTTGTCAAACTGCCCATCTTTCTTTCTTTTTTTCTTTTCTTCCTTTGTCTCCCAAAATGTCCTCCGTCTTTCTTTCTTTCTGTCTGTCTTTCTTTCTAACAAACAGAGTAATTATTTTGGGTTCAGCACTCCACCTTTCCTTACAGCCGCTCTCTCTTTCAGCTTGTATGTGATAATTATTGAGATTTTCTGGGAAGGTTGTTTCTCAGAATGAAGATCAGTTAGAGGATGCTGCTCAGATGCTAGAACGCTTTCTTCCTTTGTTTTGTTCAGTACACAAGCAATTTCTTCTGATCTGCTTCATCTGCTGTTCTGTGTAGGGACCCTGAACATCGTTATTACCCCCATACCAGCCTGCTGTTGGAGTGGCACACTTTCCTTTCACGTTAAATGAGTTATTTTATGTTAAAATGTGTGTGGTGTTGATTTAAATAGCACCGATCACAGTCAGGCACTGACGCTGTGCAGAATTGTGATATTTATTCTGGGAAATTTATTCCTAACATGACTGAAATGACCAAATGAAACACTGTTAACAACTTAGTTTAGTTTATTTATACTGAACATAAACATTTTTTCCTGCACTCATCCAGCATTAGCTAGGTAAAGAACCTTGGCTAGTTGCTATCAACTTTGTGTAGAATTGTTGATATTTAGTCTGGGAAATGAATTCTTAATTAACATAAATGAATGCTAACAACTAGCTAAAATTATTCCACTAGCTAACACTTCTTAGCAATGTTTCATTCATAGATAAATAATATGTTGCTAGCAACAAGCTAAACTTATTTTTAACTTACTTATACTGAACATAAAAATGTATTTTCTGTTTTTTTTGCTCATCCAGATAGCCAAAAGCGTTAGCTAAGTAAAACGAGTTTTGCTAGTTGCTAGCAAGATTGTAAAATTGGTGCTATTTAGTCTGTAAAATGAATTATTAACATGAATTAAATGAATGAATAAATGAATGAAACGTTGCTAAACTCATTTACTTAGTTGACTCTATTGTTATCTAGATAAACACAGAAAGAAAAGTCTTCATGTTCAGTGTAAGTATAAGCTAAAACAGGAACGCCATTTTGTGTTCCACTGCAAAAATTATTATTATTATTATTTTATATGACCGGGGTTTTTAAGAAGTCTTAAGGTATGCTATTCAGGAATTATAATGTCTCCTGTCATGGTCCATTGTATTAAGTGTCCAAGTGAAATATTTCGTATTTATTAGCTCTAAAAGACACTTAAAAGCTGTCATTTTAAATCAAGTAGCTATGTACTACTCTAGTATAATTCCGCACTATTTTTACATACTATCTAGTACGTTAGTATGCGGCGGTTACCAAGGCGACGCGTCCGAACGCGACCGTTAGCTGCGGTTTATTTTAGCACACTGTTTAGTAAGGAAGTATGCAAAAGCGTGAAACTCTCCCACTCACCTGAACTGCAGCGCGCGTCCTAAGTGCAGGATTTGTTTTTGTTTTGTTTTGTCTTGATTTTTCAAAATAATAATAATAATAATAATAATAATAATAATAATAATAATAATAATCTTCCACTGTTTGTGCACGACAGGAACCTAAGAGTATGAGATCTCAGACTGGAGATAGGTTACATTTATAGGTTGAAGAGAGAGAGAGAGAGAGAGAGAGAGAGAGAGAGAGAGAGAGAGAGCTCCACCTCCCACACACACACACACACACACACACACACACACACACACACACACACACACACATTCATTCATTTATTCGTCCACCTCCTACAGGTCTCATTAGGACACTTATATCGGCTGGTGTCTGTGTGTGTGTGTGATGTTCTTATAAAATATGAGGGTTTTTTTATTTAGATATTTTTGAAATACCACAGGGATGCATGTGTATGTTGGGTTTTTTTTTGGGTTTTTTTTTTTTTGTCTTGAATCGATCAAACCCCATTTGTCTGTTCCTCTTAATGTTAACCAGGCGAATGTTCTTGGGCGGCACTTACACAAAACCTCATTAAACGAATTCAGATATGTCCATCCTGACACACATTAACCCTCGGGTTCTGCTGGGGGCCCGGGAGACTGCTGCTCTATTACAGAAGTCAATAATAATCAGGCAACTCAGTGCAGACAGTTTGTAGGCTGGACAGTGCTTAGACAGATCAGTTGTTTACTTGGAATTGGTTAATTGCTTTTTGAAAAAGTGTGTCCTCTCTGGGGCCAAAATAACCTGGAAGATAAACAGGATTAATTCCTGTATAATAACTAATCCAGGATGACGTATCATTAGCAGTCTAGACAACATTACATTTTTACATCCCAGTTCTATTCTGCATAATGCTCTTCTGCAACCTTACATCATTATCCTGGATAAAGTTACATCATTATCTTGGGTAAAGTTACATCATTATACTGGGTAAAATCACATCATTATCCTGCGTAAAGTTACATCATTATCTTGGGTAAAGTTACATCATTATCCTGGGTAAAATCACATCATTATCTTGGGTAAAGTTACATCATTATCCTGCGTAAAGTTACATAATTATCCTAGATAAAGTTACATCATTATCCTAGATAAAGTTACATCATTATCCTGGGTAAAGTTACATCATTATCTTGGGTAAAGTTACATCATTATCCTGAAAAAAATTTGCATCATTATCCTCGGTTAAGTTACATCATTATCCTGGATAAAGTTACATCATTATCTTGGGTAAAGTTACATCATTATCCTGCACAAAGTTACATCATTATCCTGCGTAAAGTTACATCATTATCCTGAAAAAAATTGCATCATTATCCTCGGTTAAGTTACATCATTATCCTGTGTAAAGTTACATCATTATCTTGGGTAAAGTTATAATCATTATCTTGGACAAAGTTACATCATTATCTTGGGTAAAGTTACATCATTATCTTGGGTAAAGTTACATCATTATCTTGGTCAAAGTTACATCATTATCTTGGGTAAAGTTACATCATTATCCTGGATAAAGTTACATCATTATCTTGGGTAAAGTTACATCATTATCTTGGGTAAAGTTACATCATTATCCTGGATAAAGTTACATCATTATCTTGGGTAAAGTTACATCATTATCTTGGGTAAAGTTACATCATTATCCTGGATAAAGTTACATCATTATCTTGGGTAAAGTTACATCATTATCTTGGGTAAAGTTACATCATTATCCTGGATAAAGTTACATCATTATCTTGGGTAAAGTTACNTATCCTGGGTAAAGTTACATCATTATCCTGGGTAAAGTTACATCATTATCCTGGATAAAGTTACATCATTATCCTGGTTAAAGTTACATCATTATCCTGGATAAAGTTACATCATTATCCTGGTTAAAGTTACATCATTATCCTGGATAAAGTTACATCATTATCCTGCGTAAAGTTACATCATTATCCTAGGTAAATTCACTTCATTATCTTGGGTAAAGTTACATCATTATCCTCGATAAAGTTACATCATTATCCTGGGTAAAGTTACATCATTATCCTCAATAAAGTTACATCATTATCCTGGGTAAAGTTACATCATTATCCTGGGTAAAGTCACATCATTATCCTGGAAAAAAATGCATCATTATCCTCGGTTAAGTTACATCATTATCCTGGGTAAAGTTATATCATTAGTCTGGATAAAATTACATCATTATTCTGTGTAAAGTGATATCATTATCCTGGATAAAATTACATCATTATCCTGTGTAAAGTGATATCATTATCATGGATAAAGTTACATCATTATCTTGGGTAAAGTTATATCATTAGTCTGGATAAAGTTATATCATTATCTGGGGTAAAGTTATATCATTATCCTGGATTAATAGATTATGTGCAAAATGGAACAGAATATAACCACATACACTTGTATGAAGGTTATAAAGTGTGTAAGCGTGTATGCAGCATTAGACTGAGCAAAGGTTTATCCTCCAAGCAGTAGTGCAGAAAAATCAAAGTGCCTTCTCAGATGGAGAGGTTTTGTGCTGAGGTGTACAGTCTGATGACTGCAGGGAGAAAAGGGCTGTGAAAGCGCTCCTTCCTGCACCGAGGCAGGACTAACCTCCCGCTCAGTGTGCTCCTCTGTGCAGTGATTGTAGGATGGAGTGGGTGGGAGAGATCGCTCGTGGTGACAGTGAACACGGACAGTATTCCCTCTCCACTGTGTCCAATCTGGAACACAGCACAGAGCAGCATAGAAGATGGCACTTGACACAACAGACTCGTAGAGTGTTCACAGCCGCTGACCCTGCACTCCAAACAACCTCAGCCTCCTCAGAAATAAGAGAGAGCTTGTCACTCACCCAGCTCCAGGTAAGCATAGGTCTGCACCCCACCATGGCTGGATCATCTGAGAACTTCTGCATAAGACACATATTGGGGTCTGCAGGTCAGGTAGTCAGTGACCCAGGACACCAGGACAGTGTTCTTCCCCA
Organism: Pangasius macronema; assembly: GCA_037577455.1. Taxonomy (NCBI): domain Eukaryota; kingdom Metazoa; phylum Chordata; class Actinopteri; order Siluriformes; family Pangasiidae; genus Pangasius; species Pangasius macronema. The sequence goes on along the minus strand of CM074967.1, from coordinate 1,281,611 downwards.
GCAGAGTGGGCTGGATGGTGTTGAAGGCACTTGAAATGTCAAAAGTCAGAAAAAACATGATTAAAAACATGACTACATCATTATTCTGGATAGCGTTATCAAGAAAAATACCTATTGTAATGTGGTTATACGACCCGTTGTGACGTTAAATAGGACCTATCGTCATGTAGTGATAGCTGGAAACCATTACATCACTATCCTGGAGAAGATTATATTTTATCCTGGATGGCATTTAAATAGAATCGAGTCTTTATCCAGAGTCACAGGGAGATGTGTGTATGTATTCAGTCAGGACTTAAAGGACTTACAGGCTCCATTTGGGGAAAGGTTCTGCTGGTAGCTAGTTTCTGGAGGAGGATCATAGATAAAGGCTGACTCATCCATTTGGATCATTATCTGCTGATCTCAGAGATTTCCTTTAAACATGCGAGACTCATTTTGGTCCTCAGCCATTTAGCCATTTGTAAAAGAGTAGCAGCAGCTTAAAGGGAAAGTTTAAATCTTCATATGCTTACTTTAAAGGTCATCACTCAGCTCTGCAATAAAATAACAATGAGACTCTGAAAACTTTTTAAACTTTATCATCCACATGACTTCCAGCTTCCAGCAACAACTCCATCTTTAAACATTGGGAGGTACGACTCAGGGGGGTGGAATGATAGTAAACCATGCTGAGGAAAAAAGTGATTCTATTTGTCCAGGATAGCTGTGTAAATAGCATTCCTGTGGTGAGGGAAGCAGTGAGGTTTCGTTCTTGTTTATAGGGTTTATAGGCAATAGCAAGTCACACTGTGTCCTAAACCACATCAGCATGTCTGCGTGACATCACTGAAGAAGCGATTGTGGTTTGAAAGAGATTTTTATAGAAAAGATCTTGGGTGAGGTAGACTTCCTTTACTGATTTATACAATTTAAAAATGCTGGGTTATTTTTAAAGCTTATTTGCTGGGTATAGCATCATAGGTCAGGTCGTTGGGTCGACGTGCTCCAAATTGGGTTGACAATGGGCAACTCTGCTCGCTGGGTCAGAACCAGAAGAGAACAGGCACACTGTTGCTTCTGGGATTTATCACTGTATGCTAATTCAATTTTATTTGTATAGCGTTTTAAACAATGGACATTGTCACAAAGCAGCTTTACAGAAATTAACATTAGTTGAGAGAAAAAGATGGTTAAAGTTGGCTTCTTGTAATACATAAGGCAAATTTGTATTTTTGTAAGAAAATTTTAAATTAGATTAAGTTTTCCCACAATTATATTAACCACTAACATTAAATTACCTAAATTTGACCTGCTACATAACTATTAATGTTAACAAGACTACAGATAAAGGCATGGAGGAGTTTGTCTGAGTTATTTTGTGATTATACTCTTATAATTATCTGTTTTGGGAAAAATGATGCCAGTTTTTCCTTTCTGGGTTTGTAGAAGGGTTACCTCGGTCCTTTCCTCCTTAATTAGAGGCATTCTGTTTGTTATTTTGGCCATGGCCACCCCTGAAGACTTTGTCAATTTCTCCTATTTGGTCAATTGCTCCTTGTTTCCCCATTTTGGCCTGGTAAATTGAATAGGTATTGAATTGACATTTTGTGCTTATAATTGTAGTGCTGAGGGCAGGGAGCTTTTATATGGCTTTTAGAGTTGTGGATTTTAGGCGAGAATTTACCTCGAGTCTGTTTTCTTTAATAATTCTCTGTTTAAATGTAATCCAAAGTCTTTGTTTTGGTCAAGGAAGATGCACAACCATTTATCTTTCGAATCAGTAGCACATGGGACTGCAGGCTCTTGGTACAGAAAACAGAAAAAAGCTAATTGTGTTCCTTCTTTTCTCCTCTAGGATTTAGCGTAGTTTACGCATGTAGAAATGAAACAGAATGGGTAGAAGAACAGAGCCCTGAGGAACACCACATGTCAGACCCAAGCACTGTTATGGTCTTTAAAGTGTACTATAAGCATTATTAAACATTATAGTGTAGTATAAGCATTATAATAGTCCTTATGATGTGTTATAGACTGTATAGTGCAGTAGAAGCATTAAAATGGTCCTTATGGTGTATTATAAGGCATTTTAGTGTAGTACAGGCATTACAATGGTCCTTATGGTGTATTATAGAGATTATAGTGCAGTAGAAGCACTATTACGGCATTCTTATGGTCCCTAGAGTATCATACAGGCATTATGATATATTATATATCTGGGTATCATGTGCTAATAGTTAAGTTTGTTTGTTTTTTCTCTGGGATTTAACCTAGTGGATGCATACAGAGATTAAACTGGCCAGGCAAAAGAACTAAACGCTGAGGGACTCCACATGTCAGTGTGATTTGACTGGACTCATAGTTACCAATAGCAACAAAGCTCATGGCTTCTAAATCTGACATGAGCCAGGTGAGGACCATCTGAGTCTTACCCAGGTTCCTGTCTGTCTGGGAGTATTTTATGATAATCGGCACACTGAGAGCTGGTAGTGCCGGTACTGAAGTACATTATCATTTGGTATGGCATTGATGGTGTGTCGTTTATTTATTCTATGAGTCATTTATGTATTTCAAGGACAATTATGTAACCTTATCATCACCTTATGAAATGTGTACACATGGTGAGTGGCAGAAGGGAAAGTTTGACCATTTTCTGTGTAGAAAGACAAAAGAAAGGGGGCAAAAATAACAGTTAGTTATTTTTAACCATCATTTTATACACACAGGAAGTAAAGTCAAGCTCAACAAATCATATGTGGGTTAAAGAACTCGTCATAAGACATGCTTTAGGCATTCACCAAACTGAAAAACACGGACAAATAAGTAACATTTACTGTATACCCAGAAGGACAATAACTGTGTCCTGAATAAGAGCATGTTTCAAACCAATGCATCTGAAGCTGAAGTGAAACTCTTTTATTTATTCCCCACATGCACAGCATTTAATCCAAGGATCTTAGACAAATAAAAATAAATACAGTAAGTAAGACAGCGCAGTTTTGGAAGAAAGACTGAGGTTATGAGTGTTGCACACTGTAAAGTGTAGTTTAAGTAAATAAGTGGGATTTTAATCGGGCTGTGTGGTCTGGGCTATTCAAACACTCTTGCCCTTTTCATAATTAGAAACCTGTGACTGCGCTCAGGCTTTCCAGCAAAAAAGTTTACATAGTTAAAAAAAAAAATTAATGCGTGCAGAAGTTTTTATAAGCCTTATTATAGGCCACAGAGTGGGTTATGTGCATTATTACTCACTTATATACACTTATAGTGCAATATACATGACACTGACACTGGAGACTCCTTCCATAAATGTTAAATAAACGTTTCCTTACAGAAAACTTGACCATATCAACAATTACACGAGTTTTTTAATCCAACCCGCCAAACAAATCCCCGTGAATGAGCTGTTACTATAGAAATGATAACACATTAACATAAACAATCCAGAATTCAACAGCATCGTGGGGTGTATACTCCAGAGGTTTCCAAAGTCTGGCTCCAGGGCCAAGTGCAGCTGTCCCGCAGCTTCTTCTGATTTTTCCTTTTCACCTGACAGTATACTGTATATACTGTGTATTGTTGTGACGTTGAATGATATCGCTAACAACAGCTAAAGCAGCTAGTCTGAGCTAGCTAATACTCTGTGATAAACCGAGGAAACTCTTTGGAGGAGTGGAAGATTATCGCACAGACTCAGTCCTTATGATTCACTACCTCTAGATGATGATGATGGTAGTGTCTTGGTGTATTTGTGTGCTCAAAGCTAGCTTGTTTTCTAATGGTGAAACACAACTCGCTAAAACTCATGACTGTTTTGTAAATTTGAACAAAAGACACATTGAGGCTGCGGCGTAAATGATTAGGCCATGCATGTTAATGTATCTCAAAACAAATCTTCTTGACAGACAGTGAAAACAGGAAATGTCTCTGGGGTGAGAAACTAATGACACACAGGCTTTCAGAACAAAGTCGGCTTATTTTACACCCTGCAGCTACAGCCATTAAACTGAGGACTAAATACAGATCAAATACAGCAAATCACAGGTCAAGCAGCAATCGTGGAGCTTCACCAGTCGGTATGAGTGGGGTTTTAGATCAACCGTTGATGTTTAACGCATGAAACTTTTATTTTTTAAAATCTTTAGCGTGTACATTATCTTAGTAATGATTATTAATAATAATGTAAAGTACTCTACTCTCTGGAACGTCATATTGAAGTTGACCTGCGTGTAATTAAAGTGTCACGTGATCTCCGTATAAATACACCTGTTCCTGGAAGAACTCAGAGTTACCGAAACAAAGAGCATCATGACAAAACAAGTTCTGGAAAATGATAAATCAGGGTTTGTTTGTAAAATATATATCAATTCCAAACTTCGAACATCCCGCAGAGTGACATTAAGTCCATTATTTAAAAATTCGGCACAGCCATGACTCTGCCTAAAGGAGGCCATCTACCAGAAAACACTGACATATGTATGTATATAACTCTGAAATGACGGATATTTCATTTTAAAGTGGTTTGTTTGTGCCTGAGGGAAAAGCAATGATTATAACCTCACAAGAAACTGAGATGACAATCAGGGAAGAAAAAAAGGAAAGGAAACAAAGCACAGTGTATAAACTTATTCTCTGATCTTACACACACACACAAAACAATCGCTGCAATAAAACAGCAAAACATTTCCAAGAGCTTGGTTCTGTTCTTCATCACTACTGAGAGGTGATAGAGGTTCAGAGAGCTGCGCTCAAGTTTTTGAATGTTTTGCAGAATTTCATAAAACCATTCGATGATTAAAGGTCCAGAGGAAAAATACTTATAAGCAAAAAGCAGTCATGATAAGTGTGCAGTGTGTTCAGACGTGTGTGTGTGTGTGTGTGTGTGTGTGTGTGTGT
>CM074967.1:1234887-1262040 GCA_037577455.1 Pangasius macronema | reverse complement strand
TTGTAGCAAAATAGAAAATGTTAGCAAGTAAAGGAATGAAAAAAGAACACATTTGGCCATCAGCAAAAATATGTAAAAAATGAAGTTATATGAGATAACTTCTTCATGTTCTACAATAATGTCAGTCAACACATTGTATGAATTACTGTGTAAGGAAGGGTGAACAATGTTTTCTCAACTAGTTCATGTACTCAGCACATCCTTTCAGTACAGATTGCACTGAATGATAAAACACGAATTGTATTTTGATGTAAACATTAGGCCACATCTGGGTCACCACAGCTCCTGTCTTACCATGAACTAACTATAGCACTGTGAGAACAGCATTAAAGCAGAGACGGTCATGGGCTGTTTCTCATTAACCCACAACAGGAAGCCCCTAGTCAGCCAACCAGTCATAATAAGTGGTGCAGTGCAGAAGCTAGAAGACTATCTGGGTGATGAGTTAAATTAAGCGCCCTCAAATGTCTTCTGATAATTAGTAGGAGAGCCTTTAAAGATCCAGAATCCTGCTAAACCAATGAAAAATCAAAAAGTAGATCCTGCTAAACCAATGAAAACTCAAAAAGTTTGGATTTCTTTGTTTGGTTTTCAGTACATTTGAAGAAGACACACAAACTAGGTGATGCTATATCACCATCATCTTCAGTAATTGCTTTACCCTGGTCAGAGCCACAGTGTATCCGGAGCCTATCCCTGGAACACTGGGTAGGGAATACGCCCTGGATGGGACCCTTGATAGGCACCATACACACATTCACCCACTCACTCACACATGGGGCAATTTAGAGTCACCAATTCACCTACCGAAATGTTTTTGGGAGGTTGGAAGACACCAGAGGACCTGCAGGAGACCCACTGGGAGAACATGCAGAACTCAACACTGAGCTCAAGGTCAACCCCCTTCCCCCAAAGCGTCTGCAAGACACATAAGAAGAAGAACAAGAAGAGGAAAAACATGTGTAACAGGTTTATTAGCACGGAGCCTCAACCATTACATGATGTCTTATCTTATCAGTATAGGCGAATACTGTGTTAGGAAAAGGATTCACATGAAGCCCAGGTTGAACATTATGAACTATGAGTAAACAGTAACTGTGTTGCTGCTGTGAGCTTGGACTTCCTAGAATACACACATTTACTGTAAGTATAGCAGCAGTAAATGGGAATATGGCAGTGTCTAAGCATCCATTCCTTTTTTTTCTTTGTCTTTCCTTCATAAAATCAGCTGACATAAGAGTGTAAAAGGGTTGAGCTCATGATAAAGTTGAATCACTGAGGAAATTTACTGTATTTCTCTGAGTGACATCAGTTTTTGTCATAGAAGTCTCAGCAACAGGGTTATAGGAAACCGAAACTATCAAATGAACAGAAATGAACTTGGTGAGAAACTAAGTATAATATGATAAATAATCATCTCTTTAAAACCAACTAGCAAAACTTATCTATCTATCTATCTATCTATCTATCTATCTATCTATCTAGATATAGATATACATCTAAAAACATCTCTCCAAGCTAACTGAACTAAAGTGAATGCCACAAGGTGTGTGCCACAAGATTACTAAAACAAAACAAAACAAAAAGCCCAACATTATAATGACCTTACAGAGGACCATAGCTCGCAGGCTGTATAAGATTACCTGGCAAATTTTATGTTTAAGTATTGTCTTCACTTTTATTACAGTTGTCCAGTGAGGCTGTTTCCCGTTTCACATTTAAATATACTTTCTGGTTTCTAGGCAATTCAAAAACACCTGCGTATCACTGCGACTGCTATTGTCGCATAAAGGGTAAACTTGCACCCAGTTAGATCAGGTGTACAGTAAGGAGAACAGAAACAGAAAACAGGTTTCTGTTAGAAGGTATCAAGTTACAAGAACTGCATTAAAGTCTAAAAGAGTTTAATATTTCATACTATTGTCTTCTTATCTGTGTAATAGCTGAAGCTTTGCTAGGTATGCCACAGTGTATAAACTTCTACCTCTTGTCTGCTACTCATAACTGTACCATACACTTCTCTTTGTGTGTGTGTGTGTGTGTGTGTGTGTGTGTGTGTGTGTGTGTGTGTGAGTGCAGTGCAGTACGTGGTCTTGTGTTCCTGAACACATGCTGCTCTCTGGAATGAAAAGGGAGAGCCCTGACTGAAAAGACTCATGAACTTCACAGATGGTTCATGTAAAATGGTTGATGTAAAGTTTACACACACAGCTTTTAGATATTTATACACTTAAACGTTATTTTTCACATGTAATGCAGGCATAATGAACTTTTCATGATTTTTATCACATATGATTAATTGATTTTCACATGTAATTTTTTTTAACATATTGATTTATTTGACATTGATTTTTTTTATGTGTAAATTACATTGTACACGTAATTCAAAATATATAGATGATGTTTTAAAAACGTGTAAGAATATATGAATATGAACAATTCTGAATGATTCCAGATGAGGCACAGAGCTCTAAATGATGCCAACTGGCTCTGGAAGTCTTTATAAAATAAAGAATGATGTTGTAATATGTTACAGAGCCATGGTTCTCAGAGTGGGGTCTGGAGACCCCCAGGGGTCCATGAAGCATATCCAGGGGGTCCATGATTGTGATATACCTGTGAGCCCCCATGGCTGCCAGTTATGGTGGTGTTTAATGTACTTGTTTTTATTAGTATAGGTGTTTGCTGTTAATGATGAGGTGTGTTCGCAGGTTTTCTGTGAGCATGTTATCTTGTGTTTGTATATGTCTACCATCTAGTGGAAGTTCAGTTTGGTTATTGCACCTTAGCAATAAACCGGTTTCTAGCAGTTCTGTGAATACCTGTGCAAGTCACTATACAGCTGTATGTACGTATGTCGCCTCAGCACAGGCTCCAGAATGCATGTAGAATCAAAAAGAGTTATTAACTTCCTGCTCATTTGAAGAGGCTCATACGCTAGTGATAAATAATCAACATGGTGCCAGTCCATTGGCTGGTATGATAAGGCCCAGATAACTGGGGAACTCAATGTGGTAAAGCTGAGATAGCATTACTCACCAGGAATTCAACACCACAGCACAAAGACTCAAAGGCATACTCAGACACAAAGCAAATACACATTATTTCCCAACATTGCCCTGGGGAATTGACAGACACTGACTCTGTATGAGTAACGAGCTTTATATTGTGAATGATTTTCTGTTGTGGGAAGAACATGGGCTTTATTTAATTTGCTTTTAACCACTAATCTACGGTATATTGTAGTTATTATCTCTGTTATCGCCACAGGATGTCACGGAGTAACCTCTACAAGTGGCTATGTAAGTAAAAAAACTTAGCTTACACACTAGATTTTAACATTCTTTGTGCTAAAGCCTCCAAATGTTTTGAATTAGTGGGCTGACACAGTCAAAGAATTAAAAAAAAAATGATGGTACTGCATAAATTATTGTATAGTATTGAGTTTTAATTATGGCTCCAAGGGAAAAAAAAGTTTTCACATAAAAATAGACTTTGTACATTGGTTAATATTGATTCTTTCAAGCATACATATTGAAGTGCAACTGAAATGATAAAAAAAACATAAAAAGAGATTCTACATAAAATAGACTCTGACATTATAGAATTCTGTAGATTATATGTAGCTTATACAGGCGGATACAGTCCCACGCCCTGAGGGTCAGGTGACTTGTAAGGCTGGGCGTACACAGGAGGGTTCTGAGGCTGCAGTGGCTGGTAGGCCGGATTAATCGGAGGTGGCTGGTAGGATGTGCTCGCCGGTGCTTGGTAGGTCACGTTCACCGGCGGGTTCACAAACACCTGGGGCTGTCTGCGAAACTTCAGCTCTCTGGCCATCTGACACCACGCGCAGATTCGACAGCAGGACACCACACAGCAATCATCACACATTGTGCCCTTATAGGAGAAAAGTCCACAGCAGATAACATCAGTCCATCAATCCAAAAGGTGTACAACTCAGTAATATTTTTTGGCATGTTTGTATTTGGGTACATATGGATGATTTGGAGCTATTCTGCAGTCTAGTCATAGGGCAGCTCAGAGCAAAATGTACCTGGATGCGGTATCTCTCTCTCATGGCACTTCTTACAGCGTAAGTGGCAGGTGGTATGAGGGCCCCGAAGCACAGATCCAGCAGAGGGAGACAAAGGCATTCTCCAAACTCTTGGCTTGTAGTACACATCAAACAACAGGGGCACCAGAAACCAAAACAGCCTGTGCCAACACATGAATGCAACATTTTTTGTAAATGAAAAAAAAGAGATTTTTTTTTTAAAACAAATGAAAAATAAGGGTTGTAGGTAGTTCACCCTGTGCAGCCCCCCAACATGTTACCTTTGTGTTTTCCATTCTGCCTGTTACTGGCTTTTTAAGCAATTTGATTTGGTGTAAAATGTTTTAAAATGCATAATTTTTGTACTATATGTCACATACCAAAATACTTGTGTCTGGCTTGTCTTTAAAAAATGGTTGTCATCATAAAGTAATACGTTTAGTTCATATTTTGTCAAGTTATCTGCGTTTTTGATTGAATCGCAAATGGCTCACAATTTGAACATATATTACACTACATAGGATGGAGAAACCATTATAACTATGTTATATAGGGCATCAGAGGGTAAAGACAAAGGAGTAACAAATAACAACACAACTAACAAATACTCGAGTATTCAAAGTATTTGGCCACGTTTAATTTGTTTCGCCATTTTCTCCCACTAGCTAGCTCTATCTCATGACAGCTTCCAACTGGGAGGGTGAAGGCTAGTACATGCTTCCTCAGAGACACATGAAGCCAGCCAAAATGTTTTCAAACTGCTGCTCATGTTGTTACATATAAATACAGCATGTAAATAATAGAATTAAAAAAAAAAACACTCTTCGGCTCAATCATGCCAATTATATGCATATACTCACAGGTGCTCATGTCCTCACAGCAGTCACACAAGCCACTGCTCCATGTGTTAAGCTTGGCATTAGCCGGTATGATCACCCCTGGCTGCACGGTGATTGTAGTATTAGCCATTATAGCAACACAGCCCTAAAGATCACACACACACACACACACACACACACACACACACACACACACACACACACACACACACACACACACACACACAAAGAGAAACACAGGTGCCAACATATTGGCTTTTACAGTCATCACAAACCTGGATTTACACTAAATTAAGTAAACAATTGTTTTAATATTAGGCTTATATAAGTCTCCAAATTTGTCATTAACATTCAAGCAGATCCTGGAGCTGTGTGTATACAATATTCCCCTTCAGCAAACTTACTACGGACTGGCTGACATGTTCAGCATCTGATATTTGTTTTATTAGCTTTGCCCTGAAGTGCTAACAACGCTAACAAAGCTTATAGCTTTAGCATAGTGCAAGCCGTAGATCTAAACTTATGCAGCATACTTTTGTCTACTTTTGCTATAACAGTGTGTCATCATACAGAAACCATATAAAAAAGTGTATTCAAAATTAGTTAGAACCTCAGCATGGTTTGAGAATGTGTTATGACAAAGGCATACATGTTTACACAACGCCAACGTTAGCAAACACTAGTTTCCCTTGCTTGTTATCGTTGAAGCTCCGGTGAGAAACTAAAGAAGCAAACACCTAACATCAAATGTTTTGGCTGATCAGCTACATTTGGGCTACACATATGGGTTAAGGCTTTCTGCTAGATGGATACTGGTGCTAACAAAGGATTGGTTATGGGTCTTTACCACAGTAGGGTGGCAAAGTACGTCACAGTGATTTCTGAGGTGAAAAAAATTATTTTAATGTGAAATAAGACATCAGATGTTTTGTATATTTTAAGAGAAGTGTTGTTACAAATGTAAACAATTACAGTTTTATGAATTATGTGTTTTTACATTTTAAAAAGTACTTTTTGACATCATCTTTTTTTTTTTTGGCTTTTTTTGTGTACTTGGTCTTAGTGTAAAATAGGCTGTCCCACATCCAGATTCAACATTTTGTAGTTTATTATTAATACAGAATAAAAGTTGTTCTTTACAGTCAAAACCATGAAATAGTTTGGAATATGTTTTTTTTTCAAACTATAAGACTTTTAGTCTTTTTTTATATTGCTTCATGAGGCTATAAGACATATAGTAATATGTCAGCATTATTTTTTAAAATGGTTTTGTCCCAATTTTTTTTGTCACAGGTGTTCCTGGAACACTTAATTGAATTTTAATGTATTGTACCATATTCATTTGAAGTACTTCCTTGCTGTTCAAAACTTTGAAAGATACACTATATGGCCAAAAGCTTGTGGACACCTGACCATCACTCCCATATCTGGGTCTTCTCCAAACTGTTGCCACAAAGTTGGATGCACACAATTACACAGAACATCTCTGTCTGCTGTAGTATTACAACTTTACCTTCAGTGGAACTAGGAGGCCCAAACCTGTTCCAGCATGGCAATGCCCCTGTGACAAACCGAGCTCCATGAAGACATGGTTTGCCAAAGTTTCTGTGGAGAAACTCGAGTGGCTTGCACAGAGCCCTGACCTCAACCCCAATGGGATGAACTGAAACGCTGACTGCACCCCAGACCTCCTCCCCCAACATCAATGCCTGTCCTTCATGACATTGCATTTTTGAAAGAGCCAGTTTCACTGCCATAACTCCAGTGACTTACACTCACTGCTCAGCCTTTTGGCTAAGAGCAAGTGTAGTATCTGTTAATATCTGATATTAACAGATACTACACTTGCTCTTAGCCAAAAGCAAGTGTAGTATCTGTTAATATCTGATATGCCCCCCAATTGAAGACTCATGCCTAAGGGTTAGAGAGTCGGACTTGTAACCCAACGGTCGTGGGTTTGAGTCTCAGGTCTGGCAGAGATTGTAGGTGGGGGGGGGGGATGTGAACGACCAGTGTTCTCTTACACCCTCTATACCATGACTGAGGTGAGACTCTTGAGCAAGGCACCAAACCCACAACTACTCTCCAGGCGCCGCACCAAAAAAGGCTTCCCACTGCTCCGGGTGTGTGTGCGCACTTGGATGGGTTAAATGCAGAGCACATATTCTGAGTATGGGTCACCATACTTGGCCAAGAGTCAAGTCAAATTTTCGCATAGCCAATCAAGCAACCAAGCAGTGGTAGCTCAGTGGTTAGGACTTTGGGCTACTGATCGGAAGGTCGTGAGTTGCACCGCCAAGCTGCCACTGCTGGGCCCTTGAGCAAGGCTCTTAACCCTCAACTGCTCAGTTGTATAAATAAGATAAAATGTAAGTCGCTCTGGATAAGGGCGTCTGCCAAATGCCGTAAATGTAAATATGTAAATGTAAGCAACCAGCATGTTTTTTGGAGGTCAACCAGAGAATCTGGAGGAAAGTCACATGGACATATGCAAAACTACATACAGAAAGTAACTTGAGCTCAGATTCCAAACACAGCTGTGAAGCTGTGGAACCCTGGAGCTGTGCCGCAGCAATGCTACCTACTGTACTGCCCTAGGTAAAATTCTTTTTAATACTAAGTAGGGCATTCTGTAATCTTATACCTACAAATCTTTTTTTTTTTAACACAAAAAGATTGCTCCCATCCTCACAGTGAGAATGATGTTGAGAGAGAGAGACACGAAACAAACCACAGATCAGTTTCAGCATGTCTGAGGTTAGTTAGTTGTCAAGCCTCAAAATAAACTATTAATTAACATCTACATCCAACTTCAATTCTAGCAATAAGCTGGAAGGGTGGTGTGATACAGGCCTGTTGTGGGCAGATAAGACCAAAATTGCATGCAGGTTTACAAAATAGTAGGCACTAGGTTAATCCATTTGCTGTTTTTAAAAAAAAAATAAAAATTTCCTGAGGTACCACATTCAAGTGGTGAAGAATAGTTCTTTTTGGCCTTAACAAACTCACAATCTCATTAAGAAGATTTTTAGCCACTAGAACAGAGCCAAATACCGAGCTCGTGTCCTGTGAAAGTCTGGTTTTATAGATCAATAACACTTTCCCCAGCATCACAAAATTGAAAAGAAGGTAACATGACAAGATGACTCATTCATGTGGTCTCGAGTGAGGATTGCTTCTACACCGGATGCAGACTGGTCCGCTTGACCAGACTACCGTTTTGAAGGGGACCAGAGATCAGTTTGGGCTTGAAAACAACATTCACACTTTATCAGACATACCAGACTGCAGGCTCAGAGGGCCCAGAGGGAAGAAAAAAAAAGTCTGCAAATGACCTGGCTGTAGATAGATATTTCAGCAAGCTTGTGAGCCTAAACATACTTCCAAATCAACAAACAGCTGAAGGAACACAAACACAAACGACGATCTCAAGCGTGGATCTGACCCCTGTTGCACACCGGAGGTCTGTATTGAAAAGAGAAGTGCACAAATCTAAGACTACAGTAAAGGAGCTGTTCTGCATGGAAGAGTGGCTCATTTTTATGAAGAGTACCAATAATATTGGAGTTGCCTGTGCACCTGAGCACTATTTAATAATGACCTGAGGTTTGCAGGACTTTGTCTGGGTGAGAAACATGGGTCATACATTTAAACATTTTACAGTCCAGTATAAAGAAACCTGCTGATGAGAAATAGTCTCATTTCCTCTCCTTTCTGCTATTGTGGTTTTAAAAAAAAAACCAAAGGAAAAAAAAAGTTTTTTTCAGCACCTGTCTCATCAACATGTTCAGTCAACAGAAACTTAACAGACAGCCTGTCTTTCTATATGAGATGACTGAAACCGTATGCGACTTTGGACTAGACGTGTACTACCATTTTTTTTTTTTTTAAATGAATGCTTCCAAAAACAGAACTAACTTATTAAACATGAATTTGCTTTAAAATGAGTAGCCTCAGTTTTAGACAGATCTTCTTCACAGATCCAGACTGTAACCTTTACTTTATAAATGTGTTGAGGCATCCGTTTTTTGACACCTGAGCTCAGTATTCACACCTGCAGCAAAGTCTGTGAAAGTCCGTCTGGTAGGACCAGTTCTTTCCCAGATTATAACAGTACCGTAGTAAAACAACAACAGTTCGTCTTCACCTGGATTCATCAGTAAGGGGAACACGGCACACACAAAAACATTTGAGAAGCTAAGATAATGAGTATTTTTTTTTTCCATTATGGCCAAACATTTCACTTGCAAACATGTACCACAGGCAAATGAAATCCACTTTCACTCACTCCAATGCGATCCTCTTTCTGCAATTATTTTCTAAAGGGTATTTACTGCTTACTTATATTTTACATTATTCATTCATTTATACGCCCATGTTATTACTGAACAATGTTTATTTTTCTCCTATTTATTTAGACGTCCGTTATTGTCCGTGTCATGAGGGACAAATACTTTGCCTGTGCCGAGCATCAAAATACAGTCTGGGATTTCTAAAATCTCATTCAGGTTTTGTGGAAGAATACAATTAGAAACTGTATGTCTGTGCATAACCTCCTTAATCCAATAAGCAGTGGTCAGTAATATAAACATCATGTCTCTTCAAGTCTACTCCAAAACTGAAATTCTGCATGTATGACAGTTTGTTAAGGATCTTCAATATGCCATCTTAGAAACTAAGAATATAAATTGTACAGTGACATTTTCATTATAATCTCATGACTATGGTTTTTAACATGTTTATCTAGAGCACTACAATTCTAGCATAAGTTCATTCCTGACAGAAATATAGCTATAAATGATTAGTCAGCTAAGCCATGAAAACAACAACAACAAAAGAATAAAATCAATGTTACACTTCTAATAGATGCAACAGAAAAAAATACACCTTGTACCTGCTGGAGTTGGATGTGAGATGTGAAGCCACAAGATGGTGTGTGTGTGAAATGAGAGCAGGGCTGAATATAAGCACAGCAAAGCACAAAGAGTCACACCCACACTTCCTGCTTACACAGTACTGTTTGTTTTGGCAATAGTATATTGAAGTAAAGGCAAATAATATATATATATATTTGTTTTTTTTTAAATGAAATGATCATTTATAGTGTGTGCAAATTGTCCATAGTAAGTTCAGCCACAAATGATGTACTGGCATAAACACAAAACTCAAGTTTTTGTACTGAAATAAGTGGTTTTAACTTTAAGATTCATATGGCTAGATAAATAACATTTCAAAAGATGAAGCAACTGTTGTCTGCCAATAACGCTGTGTTAAAATGTGAAAAAACAGGAAATATTATTTAGAAGCTACATTTGATGCTACATTACCTGCAATTTCCTGAGCACTGTGCGGATGCTTGTAAATCAGTCAGATTTGGATAACTTAATCTTTGCAAAACAAACTAAGATTGTGGCCGGAAATCTGATGTACTACAGGATGCACTGGTACACCACATGGCGCTTCTGACAGCTGGCAACTATAACCATATCTTATACATGCAAACTGAAGAAACACAAACAAATCAAACCTTGCCTACTGTTAGGTTAGTTGGATGTCCCATCAGAATTTTAAATACCTGACAGGTTCTAGGTAAGAATAAAATAATTCACAATAATTTAGAGCTTGTACCACACATTTACCCATTTAATAGATACTCTCGTCATGCTCAGAATAAAGGAAGTAGACTTAGTAGTAGTAATAGTAGTAGTTTTCTTGTCGCTGGGGAGCTACCCTCAAGGGTCCGTCTTTTGTAGCTTTTGTGTGTTTCCTAGAAAACATCATGTAGTGATACCTTTAATGTATGACTCTAAAAGCTTGGTCCTTATATATCTGAAATCATTTAAAATGCACTTTACCATATAATATGCACACTAAAGATACAAATGGTGTACTCCTGAGGGTAGCACCCTGGTGACATAGAAAAGTACAGGGCTCTTGAACGTATCTTAGCTTTAAAAATAAATAAATAAATAAATAAATAAAAAGCTTTAAAAGAGTTCTCCTTGGTACCTCTGGCAGGAAAACACACTGTTATAGGATTCTACACAGGACCTTTAAGTGAAGTCATTAATCTGGAAACAGGTTTTCATCCTTTAAGATTGTAATGTCTCAAGTACCCTCTTATCCCTTATGCTTGGGAATTGTTTAACAATCTACAGTGAAGCAATTCTCTCCATGCTCCCATGCTTTGACTTTAGCTTTAAAATAAAAACATTTGAAAAACAAAATTTGTACCTGCAATTCTTTGAAACTTGGTGATCTTTGCTAAATGAGTTGCTAATATTTCAGACAGCTATAAGGTGGATAATTGTGTCAAAAAAAACAAGCAAAAAAAACCAGCTAGGTTTCGTTTATGCTTAACATTTAATCTAGTTTTATTGCATTTTACTGATGCAAGACATCAGCCATAAAAAGATAAACAGTAGTGACGAGTTACAAAGAAAAGAAACTGCGTAAGTTTTGTTTTCTGACCAGTCCTTGTACTTCAGGAAGACGGTGTGTAGGTTTCACAACTCTGCACTTGGTAACGTTGCAGCTCAGCCACTCTGGTTTTGTTTGACAGACATTACCTCTGTGGTTAATGCATCACTTCCAATCATTTCAGAAAACAAAAAAAAAAAACCAATAGCATTAAACTATACCTTTGCTTGGCACTGAAGTGGTACCCTCGATCAATTTTTTTATTTAATATCAATCAAATACCTTTCTTTAATATGTATCATTCATTTGGAAACATGCACCTGTAAAAAGTATACTAAATGCACTTTTCTAGGTAAAAGATGCGTACTAAAGGTACGAAAGGTGTACTTTTTACTGACAGCATTACCTCAGCAACAAGGGAAGGTACAATTTAGGTCCAGTTTCCCTTTTGTTTCCAGAGTTTCTCAGCCCTGGCCCTGGAGCACACCCTGTACTGAACATTTTAGTGTGTGCCCTGCTCTGTCACACCCATTTCAACTCATGAAATGCTGGTAATTAATTAACTGATTAAATGGATCAGGTCTACTGGGAACAGAGAAACCACTGAAGTGTCCAGGATTAGGGTTGGGAACCATACAAGGACTTTGACTTGGTTGTTGAGCTTTCATTATGCTTATAGACAATAAACATTATAAAACCACACGCTTGCTATTATAAAAACAAGCGGATATTATACACAAGTGTTACACTGTTAAAAAGAAGAATATTGCACGTCATTATGTATGTGAGGAAAGTAAGTGTTCATAAGTCTGCATGAGGAAAGAACAATTCCTGGTGTGTGGTGGTTTTGACGCACACTGGACTAAAGCCTGGGCGCAAGGGGTCAGCAATTATTTTATTAATTAATTTCTTTTTTTGCTTGCTTCCTGGGCTCTAGAGGTTTCTCCCCATGAGCTTCTCAGCTGACCTGACGACACACTGTTCTGTATCACTGTAAGACTTTCGTAAGACTGATGGCAGTCTATATGTAAATATACATACATCATTTATATATTTATATATATATATATATATATCTCATATTTTATAATTCATACTTCAGGAGTTCAATAGAAGAGACTGTGTGCAGGTGTAGTCGTCATCTTATAAAATTATTATTATTATTATTTTGCCAAGGGACCATTTCCAAAATGCCAAGGGACTATTTCCTTTATAAGCATGACAATTCAACCATTTATTAGGTAAACCTTAAATTAGGTCATAAGGACTGATTTTGTTGGCGGGTCCACTTTAAGAACCACAGAGACTGAGAAGGATTTTATAGAGATGACGCATGATGGTGAACGAAGCAGAGGTTGAATTCACAGCACACTGTAATCAGCAACCTTTTACAACACTAATGGCAAACTCTGCAGTTGAGAACTTTGGATGACCTGCACTTACACGCTAACACTTGAGAAAAGTAGACATCTCATGTTCTGTGAATAATAATTTAAAAAAAATTTAAAAATCCAAAAGCTGAAACAAGGGAGATTCCCTGTGATTCCTGTGACCAGGAGAGGAAAGCATAGAAATAGTGCAAAAACAAATGAGCATGTAAACGAGGGGCATTCAAACGATCCAAGGTTGGCAGCTTGGTATGCTGTAGAAGTCTGAACACATTATACAAGAGATAACTTCTACAGGACTGAAATAACTGAACGAAAAAACAATCATTGCCAGTCCATACAAGTAAGCAAGTACCCATAATTCTGTTCTGCCCTTTTCATTTCTTGATGAGGTAAAGACTTTAAGTAATAATTGCACATAGTTGCTCTAAGCAGCACCATTTCCTGTCTACGGTGTTCAGTATGGTTTGCAGGTTTACTATTAACTAATTTTCAGGCATCTTTCAGCTCTGATGTAGAATTTAATTGCATTGACCTATAGTGTAGTGAAATATCCTGAAATAAAAGAGGAGACTTTAAACTTTTTAACTAGACACTGATCAGCCATAACATTAAAACCACTGACAGGTGAAGTGAATAACATTGATTATCTCGTTACAGTGGCACCTGTTAAGGGGTGGGATATATTAGGCAGCAAGTGAACAGTCAGTTCTCGAAGTTGATGTGTTGGAAGCAGGNTGCTGGCTGTGATAGAAAGGTGTCAGAACACACAGTGCATCACAGCTTGCTGTGTTTGGGGCTGCGTAGCTGCAGACTGGTCAGAGTGTCTATGCTGACCACTGCCACTGACATAAGTGCCTACAGTGGGCACGAGAACATCAGAACTGGACCATGGAGCAATGGACGAAGGCCTGGTCTGATTAATCACGTTTTCTTTTGCATCATGTTTATGGCTGGGTGTGTACACGTCCCTTACCTGGGGAAGAGAAGGCACCAGGATGCACTATAGGAAGAAGGAAAGCCGGCGGAGGCAGTGTGATGCTCTGGGCGATGTTCTGCTGGGAAACTTTGGGTCCTGGCATTCATGTGGAGGGTACTTTGACACGTACCACCTACCCAAACATTATTGCAGACCAAATACACCCCTTCATGGCAACAGTATTCCCTAACGGCAGTGGCCTCTTTCAGCAGAACAATGCACCCTGCAACACTGATTTTCCAGGAATTGAGAAACATGAAAAAAGTGTTTAAAGTGTTTACTTGGCCTCCAAATTCCCCAGATCTCAATCCAATCGAGAATCTGTGGAATGTGCTGGACAAACAAATCCGATCCATGGAGGCCCCACTTTGCAATTACAGGACTTAGAGGATCTGCTGCTAACATCTTGGTTCCAGATACCACAGCACACCTTCAGAGGTCTTGTGGAGTCCATGCCTCGATGGGTCAGAGCTGTTTTGGTGACACAAGGGGGACCTACACAATATTAAGCAGGTGGTTTTAATATTATGGCTGTTCAGTGTATGTACATGTGCAATATCCTTGGCATTTATACAGGTGCAAAATCTGTGGAATGACAATTAACTGTTGAGTGTGTGTGTTTGTGAGACTCAAACAGTGGAGTAGGAGGTACGGGGTATTGTTGCATTGTAGAGTCTGATGGCTGATGGGATGAAAGATCGCCCCAGACGTCTTGAGGCACGTGGCTGGATGAATCTGTGGCTGAACATGCTCCTGACCCTCCTCAGCTCAGTATAGAGAGGATGAGAAGGATTGGCCATGATAGCTTTCAACTTCTCTCTCATCCTCTTCTCATTCACTACCTTCACACTCTCCAGCTCCATCCCCACCATAGAGCTGGCCTTCCTTACCAGCTTGCTCAGTTTGTTGGTACCACAAGTCCCAATGCCACCTCCCCAGCACACCATAGCAAAGAAGATAACACTGGCCACCACAGACTGGTAAAACATCCATAACAACCTAGTGCACACATTAAAGGACCTGAGCCTTCTCAGACAGCATGGCCTGCTCTGTCCTTTCCTATACAGGGCCTCAGTGTTGTCTAACCAGTCCAGTTTTTGTTGAGGTGTACCCCTAGGAACTTGGAGATGTCCACTATCTACAAGAAAAGTATCTCGTTATTATTAGGAAACATCTTGTTATTATGAGAAAGGTATCTCATTATTCCGAGAAAAGTATCTCGTTTTTATGGATAGTTATTATTGTTTATTGATTGTTATTATTGGCTGTATAGCATAATTTACAAAGCAAACCGAAACTGCAGACTTGTGTAACTTGTATGACGAACATGTAAACTCTTCACTCGAGTTAGAAACATTTTTCTCAATCTTATTCGTAACGATGCTGTAACCCTAACCCTAACCCCTAACCCTTAACCCTAACATTAACCCCTAACCTTAACCCTAACCCCTAACCCCAACCCTAACCCCTAACCCTAACCCCTAACCCCAACCCTAACCCCTAACCCCTAACCCTAACCCCAACCCTAACCCTAACCCCAACCCTAACCCCAACTCTAACCCCTAACCCTAACCCCAACCCCAACCCTAACCCTAACCCCTAACCCTAACCGTAACCCTAACCCCAACCCCAACTCCTAACCTTAACCCTAACCCCTAACCTTAACCCCAACTCTAACCCTAACCCTAACCCCTAACCCTAACCCTAACCCCTAATTCTAACCCCTAACCCCTAACCCTAACCCTAACTCTAACCCTAACCGTAACCGTAACCGTAACCGTAACTCTAACCCTAACCCTGACCCTAACCGTAACCCTAACTCTAAGATTAACCCCTAACCCTAACCCTAACCCTTGCATGGCAGCAATGTGCTTCTGTACAACAGTTACCATACTGGTCAGAATCTTTTAAACTATTTTATTAATTATTTGTTCAGACTCATACTTTTAAAAGAAAACTTTGTCCACCATTTTTTACAGAACCAGAAATGAAATTCCGGCAGACTGCATGTTCTGCAAGGGCAAGTTATTTAAAGCGCTACTTGTTTTTGAGTTACTGAAGTTTGGATTAAACTCGTTCAATTCAAGAGTTTAGTCAGACATATTAATAATTATAACAACTCAGTAAAAAAAAAAAAAAATCAAACACCCACGGCTTTTTCTCATGGAAACTGCTTTGAGACACACATTTTTCTCATCTTTAAAAAGTTCAAAAAGTGTCAGGACCTGTGGAGAGTTTTACAAATTAGTTGGATGTAGCTGGATGTATTTAAAAAAAAAAAAGCATTTAAGAGAAGAAAATGTCTGCATATTTCTGAAATGTGTCAGACTTTACAGTGACCTTTAACATAAAAGTAATTGTGTGTGTTTTTGTGTGTGTGTGTGTGTGTGTGTGTGTGTGTGTGTGTGTGTCTGTGTGTACTGCCCCCCTGGAGGATTCATTGTCAGTGTAATTCATTTCACCACCAGGTTAATTTAGCCCATAACAACACATTTGCATCCTCATTAACACGAGAGTGAGAAAGAGAGATGACAAGCATCATCATCATCATCATCATCAGAGAAGGAGATAACTCAGTGCTGAAAATTCATGCGCATATGAAAGCGCTCAGCTCAAACAACGGACTAATTACATGCTAATGTCATCTAGAAAGAACCAAACACACACACAACATCTTTCACTATAGACACTCACACAGTTTACAGCGCCCGTGAATGAGGACGTGACTCTGCATGATGTATATTGTAATCGCTAGTCTTCTTCTTCTTCTTCTTCTGCTTCTTCTTCTTCTTCTTCTTCTGCTTCTTCCACTCTTGAGTCTATGGCAGCCCATAGAACCGTACATAGGAAAGTTATGAAATTTGGCACACAGTTAAGGGACCATCTGAAATGTTACCATAGCAAATTTGGAGTTGCTATCTCAAACCCTCTAGCGCCACCAACAGTTTAAATTTGCACTCAAAGTTATGCTGATAACTTTTGAAGCCCCGTATGGGCTAGAAACAAAATCCTTTTTTCCTCTGGTTCCTTGGCTCGTGCCGAGTCGAGTGCAACCTATGACATCATTTTCCATCATGAAAATTTTTCTGCCATTTTGAATTTTCTGAAAAACGTAATTTTTTCGAACTCCTCCTACACCGTTTGTCCGATTTTCCTGAAAATTGAATCAGATCATCTACAGACCATGCCAATTAAATATAAAAATTAAAAAAATATGATAAAGCTAGCCATCATGACTTGAGGGTACCTGCACAGTTTCAGAACAGCGCCACCTAGTGCTCATGAGATATGAAAAAAAATCATATTTTTGCTTAGAATTTCTGAACGGTTTGTCCTAAAATCTTGAACGTGGTCTCTTTAGATCCTATGGGGCATACTGAGTCAAATGCTGTGAATTTAGTCATAAATTGCTGTATTTCACAAACTTCTTGGCATGTCATTACGAAAGTTTCAGGACAGTGTCACCTTGTGGTCAAAAATTCTAATGGAAGTTTTTTTTTTTTTTTTATGCTAACCGCTTTTGATTACTTTTGCCGATTGTCATGAGACTTGTCAATGGTCTTGATAGATTCCTTGGGTCATGCTGAGAACAATGATAACAATTATGCCATGGTCGGCCGAACTTGCTGTCTGTCATTTTGAAATGCTTTGAAAACCTACTCCTCGATCCTTCATCCGAACGAATTTGACGAAAATAGACTCAGATCATCTTCAGACCATGCTGACAAAAACGTATGGAATTCACGTTGATTAGTTTAATCATTAACACGATAGCACGTGAACAAATTCGACGATGAGCATGCCAAAATGGATGTGAGGCTATATCTCCGTGATGCTTTAGCGTATTCAGACCAAACTTAGTATATGTCATAGCCATTGTGGCTTGAGACTACCTGCACACGGTTTTGGAACAGCGCCACCTAGTGCACATGAGATATGAAAAAAGCAGATTTTTGCTTTTTGGCCTGTTTGTTCGATTTTCACCCAATTCAACCTAGATCATCTTCAGTCCATGCCAGCAATAAGTTATGAATTTCATGTTGATAAACCAAACTGAACTGTCGGTCCAACAGACTTAAAAAATTGGCATGCAGCATTTATGTCCATGTCCATCATTGTCCATGCAGACAATTGTGTATCTTAAAAACATAGCCGCCATCTGCCAATCCCATTTCAGAAGTTTTTAGACAAGATTACCAAAGACCAAAGGATAAATTTGCCTTCCGGGCTGAAAGGTTTTGTGCAAATTTTGAAAAAAGAAAGAAAATTGGTCACCAGGTGGCACTATCACATTTTACATGCGTGATCATTTTTTTAATATAATGTTTTGCAGAGAAACACAAGGATCCGAGGCTATATCTGTGCAACTCTTTGATTGTATTGTGAGGAAAATGTATATGTGCCACTGTGACCATCCCCAGACAATACCATAACAATTTGGTGACAGCGCATCTATTGGTCAAAGGTTATATGAAATTCTAATACGCCTCAAGTATTTCTCCTTATATTTTGTAAATTGTTGCATTATGCATTAAATCATCAGTACTTCACTACAATCACATCGCTACAGTAATCATTACTGTTTTAACTCAAATAGTCTTTGGCACATGATGCCCTGAAGGTGCCTGAGAAACCTGTAGCAAGCGCACAGAAAATTTTGCCTCTGGCGTGCTTGGCCCCATAATTGCTGCTCGCAGCTATACTTTTATTTGAAATAGTAAGTTGAATTAAGGAGGAACGTATCAGGGACATGTCTTATTTCTACAACCTCCCTTCTGGAGATATATGTAAGCAAACTTGAGAGTAGCTGAGCTAGCTAAACAATGGAGAACAACCATTTTTTCTGGTGTTACGTGAACATTGTTTTCATTTAGCTAGCTAGTTTAGCAATTCAGCCGTTCTTAAACAGAGTTGTACCAACAGAGCAGAGCAAAAAAGGAAGCTCTTCTCTGTCCAGATGTGTAACTTTCTGCAGGTGTCAGAGCTAGATGAAAATCATGGAGAGCAGGAACTTATTTCCTCAGATAAAAGGCTGTATCGAGTGTAAATGTTGACTGCGGTTTGCTATATTTTCAGTTGGTATGTTACATTAGCTACTTTTACTTACAGGACTTTGATTAACGTGATGGATTAGATCATGTCAGCTAGCTAGCAAATGGTAGCTCAGTCAGTCATGACTCACAGCTCTAAAATCTTTTCCTAAAAACATTAAAATGAATATATGTGCAAATGATATTATTACAATTTAGCACTTTACATATTAGCTAATAACACTGTGCTTGCCACATTAGCTAACGCTGTTGTGCCATCTTACGTTGTTGGATTTGTCTTAGTCCTGTCACTGTGCCCACTCCCGGCTTGAAGAAGGAGTTTCCACCTCAATGTGGGCTGGGGAGAGGTGTCCGACCGTCTGACTGCATCGACTGCGCATGCTCTGGCTCGAAACTACGCAAAACACGCAGTCAAGATGGCGACTTTCAAATCAGCCGAAAATGGCTGTAAAATCACACAGTGGGAGTCAATGGTGCCATGTTGTCCATTCTTATATACACAGCATTACAAGCTCTTCCTGTGTGTGTGTGTGTGTGTGTGTGTGTGTGTGTGTGTGTGTGTGTGTGTGTGTGTGCGTGTTTGTTTTCATGTTCGTGGTAGCAAATGCATCACAAGCACACTGTAAAATGTGTCTCCAGAGTCTCTGTACCAAACTGAACACCCACCAGGCACAATTACAATCACAGACTCATCATCATCATCATCATTATTACACACACACACACACACACACACACACACAAAATCAGCACCCAAGCATAAGATTATTAAACCTGTTTCTATTTCACACTTTACATGCTCTTGCTCTGTTGGCAGATTATTTCGCTTAAAATTAGCAAAATGATCTGATAACCGAACACGACGATACACAGCCAGGACGATATCTACAGAACTAGGTGTTATTGTCATCTCATAATAAGAAGCACTACATAGCGTTGTCTATATTCAAGATATTTTCACTTGCTAAGATACCTTTTTTTTTTGCAGGGTATTAGAGTGATGGATTTCACACTGACATTCTGACATTCTCTACGCCGCTGCGCTGCTGAAGTCTGGACTCTGATTGGTCAGAAGGTGTTGCTTCATCTTCTATAACAGCAGCTCTGGCAGTAATGCAGCTGTAAAATCACAGGTTTCTATTAATGCGCTCGTTCTAATACCTTATCGTCTCTATGGCAACAGCTCGTTCACAGGGACGTGTACGGCGGACGCGCCGCAGAAACGGATAGAAGGCATCTGTAATCATTGCTGTGGTGGAGCTTATTTAACAGTTGTGGAAGGAGTCTCCAGTGCCAGCACTCTGTAACAGTCCGAGGTGAAGCTAACTTCACGTTTAACAGAGGATCTGATCTCAAGGCAGCTTTAGAAGTGTGTAGTGTATATTAACTGATTAAATCTGATCATTAGAGATGGAGTCAGTGTGCTGGAGTCAGTGCTGGTGTTTAATAACTGATCTCAGGTCAGCTTTAGTGTTTCATGGCGCTCCCAGTGGTTTATAGAGTTTAATAACTGACGGCATTAAAACTGATCTCAGGTCAGCTTTTGGTCATCATTATTAATCTGAACAATTCCAGACAAGTGCAGCCTTTCAGTCTAAACCCATGATCTGTGAATTTTGTAATGAACAGGAAAGAAAGGTGAGTGGACACACACACACACACACGCACACACACACACACACACACACACACACACACACACACACACACACACACACAAGAGTGAGAAAGCACACCTTGAACGCCGATGACAGTGTACCTTATGATACGCCAGACTAGATTAACGAGTGTGTGTGTGTGTGTGTGTGTGTGTGTGTGTGTGTGTGTGTGTGTGTGTGTGTGTTCTTTGGTGTTATGAGTGACTGGCATCCAGTGCAGTTCATTGTTTTCTGGCTGAAGAAAAAATATTCTCTCTGTGTCCTTTGTTGCCTTTGATCTCTAGTGCTGCATATGTGTGTGTGTGTGTGTGTGTGTGTGTGTGTGTGTGTGTGTGCGAAACAGAGGCACAGAAAGAGAAGATAAAGTGAGAGAGAGAGAGAGAGAGAGAGAGAGAGAGAGAGAGAGAGCAACAGAAGGACACAGATATACATTGGGAGAGAGAGTTGGATCTTTGCCTTGTTACTTCAGGGTGTTGAGTGTTACTTTAATGCCACACACGCACACACACACGCACACACACACACACACACACACACACACACACACACACACACACACACACACACGCACAGCTGGATAAGTAGAAAGACCTTTAAAAACACTGCCAGTATTCTCATGCTGTTGCTCTCCTCTTGACTCGGCTCGAGTGTGACACTCCTGCTTTACTTTGCTGATGAAAAAGTGAGGCTCTCACTCTCCGAACAAAAGTTACACGAGCACCTGCACCTGCTAGAGTGATAGAGAGAGAGAGAGAGAGAGAGAGAGAGAGAGAGAGAGAAATGGAGAGAGATACTCATCCTGGGCCAAGCACCTGGACCAAATTCACTCATTTCAGGGGGAAATGACTCCAGGCTTGGATTAAAACCAGGTTTCAGGCTACTTACCATCAAATTCACGCCTGCAAATCACTTCAAAAGCCTATTTGTGCTGATGATGGATTTCTGTAATTTCGGCTGCCAGGTTCGTATGATGTGTTGATAGCGAGAGATAGTTGGTGGCACATGGATCCAGAGAGATAGATAGAGAGAGGTTGAGAGAGAGAGAGAGAGAGCGAGAGAGAGAGTGGAAGATCTCCCCTCAGGCTCGATCTTAATGAGTAATCCAGGAACTAGATTAGCCGAGACCTGATCAAATACTGCACAGAGCCGAGAGCAACGGCAGGAGAACACAGGCAGTGTTTTTAAAGGTCTTTCTACTTATCCATCTGTGAATCCCTCCATCTATTCATTCTTTCATCCATCATGTGGAGTATGGAGTAATGCTCTGGAGCAAATTATTTACATTCACGCCTGTGTTAAGTGCGTAATAATGAGCAAATGTTACATGTCTTTGGACTGGAGGAGGAAATCAGTGTATCCACAGGGCACCCCAAAGAACAATCCAACCACACACACACACACACACACACACACACACACACACACACACACAACCAAACCCCAACCCTGGAGGTACGAGGCAAACATGCTAACGTGCTAACCACTAAGCCACCATTTCTTCAAAATTTCACTGAGGCTGGAAAAATAGTTTGTTCCAATAAATCTGCACTGCTTTAGACGCTTTTACAGACATTTATAGAAAATAAAAATATATAAAATATATATTTTAAAAAATCCTTATTCATTTTAATGTCACAGGCTGAACATAAGTAAACGAAGAAATATGTAAGTTAACAGAATAAATAATAAATAATAATAATAATTAAAATAAATAAACTTTGTCCCTGCGTTTCAGGTCAGTGATGTTAGCGAGTTTAAAGACTCATATTTTGAAATAAAAATAAAGTAGTGGCTAAGTGCTTCCAGGGTCAAAGTTCAGAAGAATGAGTGGTCATGTCAAGCAGCACCAGGTGTGTTTACCAGGTGTTTGCTCGTAAATCTGATCTTTTCTTATGGATTATTGTGCTTATGACATCATCATGTAGTGACTCCAGTGGCTTAAAGTAATGGCACCAGATGAAAGATGAAGAACATCAGGTGTTCATTCAAAAAGAATTTCATCACAGTCATAATTTCCGAATAAAACATGAAAACCGGATTCAATCTGAACATTTTGCTGATAAGAAAGTCACCATATTTTGAGAATGACCCACATGCACCTTTTTTTTCAGTAAGATGTTTTTGCTCGAGTTACAGACTCGTACAGGATGAAAACGTCTCACTGACCTCCTACATAAAAATGAAATATTAAACTTCCATCAACTCCGAAGAAGTTGAGTTGAAGTTGAGTTAACT
The DNA here is from genome assembly GCA_037577455.1 of Pangasius macronema. NCBI lineage: Eukaryota > Metazoa > Chordata > Actinopteri > Siluriformes > Pangasiidae > Pangasius > Pangasius macronema. Next base: position 1,239,416 of record CM074967.1, on the reverse strand, counting down.
TTAAGTTTGGTATATTAGCTAATTTAGGTAGTTACCGATAACTAGCTAGCTATTTTTTTTGTGTGTGTGTAAATTCTCTGCACACTTAGCTGGCTAGTTACGGTTTGTTTCTGTTGCTGTTGTGCCTTAGCCTTCATTCCAGAAAGGCACGTAAACATTCGCTAACCAGAAAGCTAAATGCTAGTTTTTTCTCTGAGTTAGCGGAATATTTACCTCATGACGGATTGCTTAGCGAGCTAGCGAGTCATGCAGGGTTGGGTGTGATGAACTTGTGGTAAAAATATGTGCTTTTTTAAAGAGTATGCTTCAGTGTAGATACTTTTCGATGTTAAATCACGTAATTATTTGGCTCCATACTTCTACTTTTAATGAAGATTTTAAAACGGTATCCATAATTTTTTACTTTAGCACAGATTCGCTGTACTTTTCCATCCCTGGTGTTCCAGTGTTACACTTTCATATGTCTTATTCATTTGCCTGTCCTCTCTTGTCTTCTTTTTAGACATTGTTTTGTCATCTCTCTCTCTCTCTCTCTCTCTCTCTCTCTCTCTCTCTCTGTGTGTTCTTTTATTCAGAGCTTGTGATGAGATGTGAGATTTCAGTAACACCAGACAGAGAGCAGAAACCTGATTATTCATCACCAACAGTGAATTTCATCAGACATTATGTGGCCTTTGAAGTCAGGACCCGTTGGACGTGTTCGCCGATTTGTGCCTGCATACCTGTATCAGAAACAGTTTCCTTTCAGCAATATTCTCACATTTGCACAATCAGACCTGCACAGTGGGCTTTCATCAGCTTCAGGGGGCTTAAAAATCGACAAGGCTGAATAAATGAAAGCTAGTACAAAGAGAATGAAAAGCACTTCAAATCTCAGCAGATTGCAACAGAGATGTTAGATAGTAATGGCTCCAAAAACTTTTCAAAGCATCCCGTCTGACTCTTCAGTTACTGCTAGTTTAGTACTGGACAGTAGAAACTAGCGCTAGTTAGTTAGGCAGCCATGTTAGCTCTAACAGCCAGCTCCTGCAGGGATAAGGTCGCTAAATAAGCTGAGCTTGCACGCTCTGATCCGGCTCCTAAACCTCACAATGTTAGCGAGCTAGCGATCATCATGAACGTTCTGAACTGGTTCACAAAAATGAGCAACTAAATGCTTTTATTTACCGTCAAACAGCTTCCCAGCACAGCGGATTCTTCTGTAAGGGAGGGTGTGGACAAGCCCCCTACTTCCAAAGGAATTCTGCCCAATCCTGCTCACTCCTAAAGGAATTCTGCCCAATCCTGCTCACTCCTAAAGGAATTGTGACCAATCCTGTTCACTCCTGACGGAATTCTGCCCAATCCTGCTCACTCCTAAAGGAATTCTGCCCAATCCTCCTCACTCCTAAAGGAATTCTGACCAATACCGCTCACTCCTAAAGGAATTTTGACCAATCCTCCTCACTCCTAAAGGAATTCTGACCAATCCTGTTCACTCCTGAAGGAATTCTGACCAATCCTGCTCACTCCTAAAGAAATTCTGACCAATCCTGCTCACTCCTAAAGGAATTCTGACCAATCTTCCTCAGTCCTAAAGGAATTCTGCCCAATACCGCTCACTCCTAAAGAAATTCTGACCAATCCTGCTCACTCCTAAAGGAATTCTGACCAATCTTCCTCACTCCTAAAGGAATTCTGACCAATTCGTCTCACTCCTAAAGGAATTCTGACCAATCCTCCTCACTCCTAAAGGAATTCCGACCAATTCTGCTCACTCCTAAAGGAATTCTGACCAATCCTCCTCACTCCTAAAGGAATTCTGACCAATCCTGCTCACTCCTAAAGGAATTCTGACCAATCCTGCTCACTCCTAAAGGAATTCTGACCAAACCTGCTCACTCCTAAAGAAATTCTGCCCAATCCTGCTTACGCCTAAAGGAATTCTGACCAAACCTGCTCACTCCTAAAGGAATTCTGACCAAACCTGCTCACTCCTAAAGGAATTCTGACCAATCCTGCTCACTCCTAAAGGAATTCTGCCCAATCCTACTCACTCCTAAAGGAATTCTGACCAATCCTCCTCACTCCTAAAGGAATTCCGAGCTCAGAGTTCACCCTTCTGTGGTAAGTCAAACGCAGCAGTAGTTTAAACAGAAGGGGGTGGGGTGGAGGAGATGGCCTATCAGTGTTTTTATTGTAATTGCAGTTTTACTTCCCAGCAGCAGGGGGCTCTAGAAATTACAAACTGCTCCTTTAATCTGAGGAGACATACAGAAGAATAAAATGATCACTAAGATGCCTTTACCATATCAGTATCAGTGCTGTCCTGACAATAAACCACCCTAATAATATCTGCTCAGTGGATGAACTAGAGAACTGATGAGGAAGAGGAGAGCTGATGAGGAAGTGGAGGAAAGCTGATGAGGAAGAGGAAGAGGAGAGCTGATGAAGAAGAGGAGGAGAGCTGATGAGGAAGTGGAGAGCTGATGAGAAAGAGGAGGAGAGCTGATGAGGAACAGGAGGAGAGCTGATGAGGAGGAAAGGTGATGAGGAAGTGGAGGAGAGCTGATGAGGAAGAGGAAGAGAGCTGATGAGGATGAGGAGGAGAGCTGATGAGGAAGAGGGTGAGGAGGAGAGCTGATGAGGAAGAGGATGAGAGCTGATGAGGAAGAGGTTGAGGAGGAGAGCTGATGAGGAAGAGGTAGAGGAAGAGAGCTGATGAGGAAGAGGAGGAGAGCTTATGAGGAAGAGGAAGAGAGCTGATGAGGAAGAGGAGGAGAGCTTATGAGGAAGAGGTTGAGGAGGAGAGCTTATGAGGAAGAGGTTGAGGAGGAGAGCTGATGAGGAAGAGGAGGAAAGCTGATGAGGAAGAGGAGGAGAGCTGATGAGGAAGAGGTTGAGGAAGAGGTTGAGGAGGAGAGCTGATGAGGAAGAGGATGAGAGCTGATGAGGAAGAGGAGGAGAGCTGATGAGGAAGAGGTAGAGGAGGAGAGCTGATGAGGAAGAGGAGGAGAGCTGATGCCCAGTGAACAGAAAGGATGATTTTCAGTAATAAAGGTGTAAAACCTAGAACTTTCCTGCACGTGCGATGTGAGAGAAGTTTTCAGTGACACTCTGCTCAACATCTCCTCTGATGGAGACTTTGGAAACTGCAGAGCTCGCGCTCCAGGAGAAGGAGAAGGAGGAGGAGGAGGAGGAGGAAGTTCTAGTGGAACTTTTTGGAGTTTGAAACGTGTGCGTGTGTGTTTTTTTTTTTTTTTTTTTTCCTCCCTGAAGCAGAGCAGTCAGTTCCGTTAACCGTGCAGCAGAGGGGGACGTCAGCATCGCTCGAGCTCGGGGTCATAAAGAAAAGAAAAGAAAAGAAAAGAAAAGAAACAGAGAAGGAAAGGGGGAGAAGCGCATTTAGGAGAAGAAGTTTTGTTCCTTTAAGTTTCTCTTATGAAAACCGGGAACTTTTCCTCTCGCGCGCGCCGAGGAGAACTTGCGCGATGTGACCGGAGCTATGCCGTGTAGGAATGGACAGACGCTCTCCAGGCGAAAACATGGCGTCGTCTGTTTCTCCGAGCTCGCGCCGCCGCTGCTCTTCTCCGCGCTGCTGCTCGGGCTGTGCGGGCTCGGGGCGGCGGGAGAAGGCCGCGCGTGCGCCCCGTGTCCCAGGAACTGCTCGTGCGAGCTGCTGGGAGCGCAGTGCGCGGTGAACTGCTCGGGCCACGGGCTGGAGTGGAGCCCCGCCGCCACCGAGCTGCCCCCCAACACCAACATACTGTGAGTGACCCGTGCGTGTGTGTGTGTGTGTGTGTGTGTGTGTTGGAAAAGTTTCATTGCGGGGTTTGTGCACGAGCTCATTTCTATAGCAGTCGGGATGAGATGCAACGGGACTCAGATTGTTTATACTGATGGGATTCCTGTTATTCAACTCGCACCGTTACACACACACACACACACACACACACGATCTCTCTCTCCCTCCTTCTTATTTCTATCTTCCTTTTCCATCTCTCTCTCCAGCCCTCCTCTTTTCACACACACACACACACACTCTGCAAAAAACAAAACAAAAAAACTCAAAGAAACGAAGTTGCTCATGTCACGTGCTTCATTAAGCGTCACAACATTTACGTTTCATTATCGTTTCTCTTAGAGCTGCTCGATCTGAGCGAAAGATCACATCACGGTTCTCTGCTATACACACGATACGCAACGTGATACGCAACACGATACACACGATACGCAACACGATACGCAACACGATACGCAACACGATACACACGATACACAACACCATACGCAACACCATACACACGATACACAACGCGATACGCAACACCATACACACGATACGCAACACGATACGCAACACGATACGCAACACCATACACAACACCATACACACGATACGCAACACCATACACACGATACGCAACACGATACGCAACACGATACGCAACACCATACACAACACCATACACACGATACGCAACACCATACACACGATACGCAACACGATACGCAACACGATACGCAACACCATACACAACACCATACAC
>CM074967.1:1191464-1225797 GCA_037577455.1 Pangasius macronema | reverse complement strand
ACCAACCCTAACCCTAACCCCAACCCCTAACCCCAACCCTAGCCCTAACCCCAACCCTAACCCCAACCCCTAACCCTAATCCTAACCCCAACCCCAACCCTAACTCCTAACCCTAATCCTAACCCTAACCCCTAACCCTAACACTAACCCCAACCCCTAATCCTAGCCCTAACCCCAACCCCGACCCTAACCCTAGCCCTTACACCAACCCTAACCCTAACCCCAACCCTAACCCTAATCCTAATCCTAACCCTAACCCTAACCCCAACCCTAACCCTAACCCTAACCCCAACCCCTAACCCCGACCCTGACCCAGCATTTCCAGAAAAAAAAACTCAGAAAAAATAGTTGTTCATCACGTACCTGTGTGTTAATTACTTTAATGAAGATGCTGAACAACAAGGCGGGGACGCATCCTAAATGGGCTGCCAATCCATCATCATCATCATCATCATCATCATCATCATCAGTGAGTTAGACTTGTGTTCTGCATTAAAACTATTTACAAACACTATGTATAAAGGAACAGCGTTTAATAACCAACGCTGGGAAACCAGTCCCAATCTGGCATTCCCAGGATAAACGGGAATTTATCAGGACAAGCTTGAACTCATCCATACATCATAAAGCGGTTATAGGTATAATGATCATATAGCGAGCATGAAACCGGTTAGAGATTCTGGAATGAGAGAAGAGAGAAGAGAGAAGAGAGACGTGCATTCAGATGAGAAAATCCCGTGGAGGTTATCAGAATGGAAAGCGTCACTGATGACTCAGTGAGCTGTTATTAATGAGCGCTGCAAGTTCTTTACAAAATACACTAATAACACACACACTGGGCTTTTTAAATCCCCTGTATTCACAGGGTTACACGTGCTGGATCTACACACCGACCTTCATGCATCTTACTTCTTTCTTTCTTTCTTCCTTTCTTTCTTTCTTTCTTTAGGCTTCTAATAATAAAAAGAATTAAGTACTCAAGAGTACTCAAGCTAATGGAGAGTATTATAAAAGTACAGCTCAGGATTATTCTATACATCATAAACTCCATTCCATGAATGATGATAAATGTATGCTGTAGAGAGGGAGTAAGCGCTGCGCAGTGGGCGTGCTGCTGTTTATCACTTCATGCCAAGGTGGGAATGAAACCCTGAGCTTGGTGAGAAGGTCCGAAATCGTTCCTCACCAAATTCACTCTATTACTTTAACGTAAATTCTCCTCTTTTTAAAAAGATATTCAGTTCATAAATAAGTAGGGAATAAACACTGTGTGGTGCTCTTATAGGAAAATAATCAGAGTGATGAGGCGGGGATCGTGTTACCACTCCGTAGGTGATTATTTTCCTGTAACAGCACGTCCTCGAGTGGTTTATTCCTCCTACACCACAGCAACTTACCAACGATTACAATTTCTATTTATTAAAGAATGTTTACAGTTTTATTTAATGCTCCGCAAAACAGGTTTGTTCGTGTTGTCAGTTACGTTATAGCAGCTGTAAACTGTCGTTCCCTCACCAGCCTCTCTTTATTCTCTCTCTTGAAGTTAATAAGACAAAAAAAAAAAAAACACAGCTTGTTACATCGTGTTACCAAGCAACCGCAAAGAAGCGTAAACTCCTCGGTCCCAAAGACGTCGGAAAGCGTAAAGTCACAGCTTTACCTCTGACTGTTACTCTGACACTGGAGACTCCTTCCAGAAATGTTAGCACGCTTATCCTTACAGAAAACATCACCATAGCAACGATTTTTGTCCTCCAATCATGCGGTGCGTCCACCATACAAGTAAATGAGCTGTTACTATAGAAACGGCAACGTATTCATTAATATAAACCTGTGATTTTGTATAAAAACCCAACAGCAAAGAACGACTCACTAACAGCGAGCACTGATGTGTAGTGATGTGATGACAATATTGATATCAAGAGAAATTAAGTCACGTCACACTTTTCTGAGACGTCGTGTAGAACATCTGTACTTTTATAACGCTTACACTGGAAGCAGATGATTACGATTTGATGATTATTTTTATTTTCCCTCCTCAGTGATAAAACAGTCACTTCTTCTGTAGATGATAAAATGAACACAGGTTTTTAAAAATGCAAAACACTTTAGCATAGAATTGTCTTCAAGTATTGATGTGATGTGTGTGTTCTTTCGTCCACCCTTAACATACACTATACTGTACACACACACACACACACACACACACACACACACACACACACACTGTATTGCTATTGGTTGATAAAATGGTGTTTATTGCAGATAATTTATCATCCTGTGATTTCTGATGACGTCTGGAATTAAAAAACATTCATTAATAAAGATTAGTGCAGTATTTCTTTACTCCTTCACTCAAATGGAGTTTAAAGATAACCGAAACAAAATCCTGAACACTGTGCGACATTCATTACAGAATAAACGAGTAAAAGTTTGTTTTTAAAAACCTGCGTGAAGTATTTCACAGCATTCTGCTTCCACTTACTGAGCATCGTGCACCATTTAACATGCATTCATTTTAGTTTTCATTTAAAATGCAACATCTTTGTGTTCAGTTAACAAAAGCAGGGAGTCAGTGCAGTATTTATTTTATTTTATTTTATATCACGCTCTTAAATATCACACTGATGACATTTGCATCGCGCTTCTGTTGTTTTTGTTGCTGTTTTGAGATGAATAGAGTATTTTTGCTTAATAAAACTGGCAACCCTGTACAAACAGGAACGGAGCGGAATAACGCACCTCCATGAGTCAGAGCCTGGGGACCTGCGATTGTTTAAATCTGATACAGTGGTGGAAATCACAAGCCATCTTCATCAAAGTAATTATGTTTTTTATTATTATTATTGTTATTATTGTTATTATTATTATTATTATTATTATTATTATGTTTATTATTATTATTATTATTATTATTATTATTATATAACAACATGTTAATACCGAAATAAAGGGCATGAAATAAATATTTTTTAAAGAGCTGAGAGAAGATCGAGCGTCACAGCTTTACAGAGACGTACAGTCTGCATTTAAAAAAAAATCCTTCTGGAGCTCCTGGACTGCTGGAAGAAAAGAAAAGGGACAGAAAGTTTTGACTCTTCATAATTTCAGCCGTGTCATGAAGCAAAACAAGATGAGTGTTTTTATTCCTGTCATCTTTTCTGAGAAATAAATGAAAAAGAAGACGAAGAGGAAGAACGAGAGTAACAGGGACAGTAACGTTCGCTAGCGATGTTTTAGCAGCAGGTCAAACTCAAGAATCAACATTCTGTAAAAAGATGCTTTATGGGAAACACCAGACCTGGAATTCTTATAAACACCATTAAAAAGCTCTGTGTGTGTGTGAGTGAGAGAGAGAGAGAGAGTGAGAGAGAGAGAGAGAGAGAGAGAGAGAGAGAGAGAGAGAGAGAGAGAGAGAGAGAGAGAGAGAGAGAGAGAGTGTGAGAGAGAGAGAGAGAGAGAGAGAGAGAGAGAGAGAGAGAGAGAGAGAGAGAGAGAGAGAGAGGGAGACCAATTACAGGTTTATTTCTCGGAGAATATATCGGTCTTAAGCGACGTCCGGAGCTCACAGCGGAGGTTTTTCCCACGAGGCTGCGAGAGGAAGTTGGACTTCCGGCCGGAGAGCTGAGGCGACTGAAATGACGGACTCGTGCTAGCGATGATCTGACAGGACGGAGAGAGGAAGAAAAAAACTGCAGATGGAGAAAACAGAGAAAAGTGAGCTCATTATAAAGTGTAATTATAAATCAGTGATTCTAGTCTTACAAAAAAAAATGAAGATGATTAAAAATAAGTGAGGAGCGACAGCAGGGTAATGAGCTCGTTAGCGCGGATGACTGGAAAGTAGATAAAAGGAAATAATATTTAATAATAAATAATAAAACTGGAAAAATGACCGACGGCAAGAGGAAGAATTGCGACCCGAGTAAGCGGTTGAGTATCCCTGTCCTCGGTCCTGCTCCGTAACATCAACAGATGATCAAGTCTTCCACAGAGAAGACAGGAGTCTGTAGGAGGGATGGAGGCAGGAGAAAATGGCGGCGCAGGTTTACAGAGGGGTTAAAATGACCGCCGGTTTTTCTGCTCAAGTCCCAAATAAACAAATGGCAGAAGAGACGACAGGTGAGTTAGTCCTGTGTTAGTACAGGTTAGTACAGGTTATTACCACAGTGTGAGGTGCTACAGCTTTATTTACTCTAGTGATGAAGAGCACACAGAGCCACGCCCACAACAGCCACCTGAGGGGCCGAAAGGAAGAAGGAAAGAAAGGAGAGGATACAGTAACTGAAGAAAGAAAGAAAGCTAAAATAGTATAATATACTCACTGTCCACTTTATTAGGAACACCTGCATCAAACACCAGAATGAGATCAGATGTCTCTTTACTGTGTGTGTGTGTGTGTGTGTGTGTGTGTGTGTGTGTGTGTGTGTGTGTGTGGTGAAGCGAAGCTGCTGATTGGTCGGCTGTTGTAGCAGCTGTTATGACATCAGCAGCCAGCAGTTGGAATTAAAGTGTTAAATTCTCCAACACTCAGAGCTTTAAAGGGAAAATTCCTCACTTTAATGTGCATCAGTTTATAAAAGCGCGGAGTATAAACCCTGGGCGTAACTCATCGTCTTACAATCAGTGAATCAGCTCATGATGATCAGCCAGACCCCAGCGTGCGTGATGTTTATTAGCGCCGAGTCATTTCAGTGCACGATAAAAGATAAAACACACCATAAACCACAGAGACGTAATAAATCACGTGTACACGTGTCAGACGTTTTACTCTTTTTATTTTACACTTTCCTCCGACACGGTACCAGTTCATCACGAGGTAAACACAGAGTTACTGACTGAAACACAGAGAGTACATACAATTCTTTACTCACACACACACACTCACTCACACACACACTCACTCACACACACACTCACCCCTTTAGTAGCCATGTGTGAAACTGAAACTTAGCAGCTTTGCCCAGCTTGTTCAGAAAATGAATTTAAAAAAAGGAAAAAAAAGAAGAAGAAAAAAAAAAACTCAAATAAGAAACCCAGATGATGTTTCTGAGGCCGCCGGAGTTCAGGCCGTCTTCTCAAACACAAACACCAGGTAGATACCTACAGCACAAACACACAACGCCGCACTGAGTGGGGTTATGGGGAGAAATAATCTGACAAATACATCATTTTAAATAAATAAATAAATAAATGACATTTAAGGTTGAGTGGAAAAGTTTGCATAAACCCCAGACGAAAATAAAGAAATAAAGACAGGAATTATTTCATTTAATTTATAACAATTAAGTAATTTAGTGTCAGGTTTCACAGATAATGAAAAATAAAACTGTAGTTTTAAAAGTACACATGATATTTACAGTTACAAAAAAAAAATCAAAATGACGTTACAGCAGAAACGTCTTTCTTTTGGATCCTATCAGACTATTTTATCTTTATCTTTATTTTACGCTTTATATCTTTAAACTGTAGATCTGAGGTTTCTGTACTTTCAGAATACTCTCTCACAGGGGGGTGCAAACTTTTGCACTCCACAAATCTCCTACATGCACATCGTCACACTTTACAACTTGTTAATAAACCTAACAAAGAAAAAAAAAAAGGTTCAGTTCAAGACGCCCGACAGTCACTTTCTTTGGAGACGTTGGATAAGAGCTGCGTTTATCACTTCGTTGGAACGTTTTTTAATCTTTTTTTGTTCTCATTCGTGTTTAACGGTTTTCGGCTGAGTTTTTTTTATCCTTACACACACACACCGATGTTAGCTATGTAAGGGATAATCCGCGGCCAGATGTGCAATAGACGAGGGGGGGGGGGGGGGAGAGTGGGAGATGGGGAGAGAGAGAGAAGGGGGGAAAGAGAGAGAGAGTGGGAGAGAGAGAGAGAGAGGGAAATGGAGGGGGAGGGAGAGAGAGAGAGAGAGAGAGAGAGCAGGAGAAAGAGAGGGGGAGAGAGAGTGAGAGAGAGCGAGCGGGAGGGAGAGAGAGAGAGTGAAGCTGTGAGTATACATAACTACTGTATGTAATATGTAACTGTATGTTGCTATGGTTACAATTGTTTATATTCAGCGCATTAATTTAGAACGTGATTAAACTGACTGGAATTACCTGTGCATAATACGGTTTGAACGCACACCTTACAGCCAATCAGAACCCAGTATTCAGACAGACCATCGTTTGGCGTTAATGAACTCAAAACATTCACCGTTTGCCGTGATGTAAAGCGAGGACTCGGCACGGCTCATTCTTCATTTTTACGCGTCCCTTACTAGCATAAACAAAACACCTACACAACCCTTACTAGCATAAACAAAACACCTACACAACTCTTACTAGCATAAACACAACACCTACACAACCCTCACTAGCTTATTCTGACGGTAAAACCCATGAAAGTCAGCAGGTCTGGAATTCTTTTTGATATATTTACAGCAGATAACGACATCATACGTAAACAGACGCTTTGTCATCGTTCAACAGTACGAACTCTGAGACTAGCTTATCTTAGTCTCTGTTACACTGTAGCGTTAAGAGTTGTTGCTTAGAGAATTTGGTTTCCATGGTTACCACTCATGTCTGTCTATAAGAGCAGACCGTTACATAACGCAACATCATTACAACATCACTGAGTTACTGCAGATAAAAGGAGTTTATTCAAACTACAGAGGAACCACGAGTACGTACTTGTAGCTTCCCACTCCGATCTGGACAGCGTCCCCTGTGAAGAGACGAGAAGTTAGACACACACACACACACACACACACACACTCTCTCTCTCTCTCTCTCACACACACCATTTACATGTAGTGTGACACTTTCCATTGCATGTGCAGGAACACGGGTTCTTGTGCTGTGTTACATTTCTCTGAATGCAAGGTTTCACACTGTGTTTTGTGTGTGTGTGTGTGTGTGTGTGTGTGTGTGTGTGTGTATACATCCAAGGTTGTGCATGATGCTGCAGGTACAGTTTGGTGTGTGTCATTCTGTGCATTAAGTTTCAGTTTTTTGCTGTTGTGCGCTGTGTGTGTGTGTGTGTGTGTGTGTGTGTGTGTGATCTGACCAGTGGCAGTGAGACGCCGGTGCCCTGTGCTCTCCTCTCGGCGTGTTCATACTCCGTCACGCCGTCACACACCAACTTGCCTCTGTCATCTGCTGGGTATTGCTGTAACACACACACACACACACACACACACACACCTCTGTGTGATAAAGTGGAGATCAAATCAGAGATACAGACAAGGACACACATACACACACACACATACACACACACACAAAGACAGAGACAGATAAAGACAAACACACAGACGAGCATACAGAGACACTCAAGAACAGACACACAGAGAAAGACAGAGAGAGAGAGAGAGAGAGAGAGACACACAGACAGACTCTCAGAGAGAGAGAGAGAGAGAGAGAGACTCGGAGAGACAGGCAGGTGTGTGTACCTCGAGTGCCTGCATCCTCTGCATGAGAGTCTTGTTCCTCTCGTCCTTTATCTTCTCCTCAAAGAACTGATGGAAAGTTTTTTTATACACCAGACGCATGTTGTACTTCTTCGCCATTCTGACAAACAGACAATAAAATGATGAATTTCACATCAAATAATAACCAAACTATCGTACAGAACTATTACAGAATCACAATTCTACACAGGTTTAATTCCCTCTCACTGAACTGCGCTGGTCATCTCACTGACAGAGAGCGAGCTCCACCTGCTGGTCACTCGCTGTATTACACCTCGTCGCTATATTACACAACCTCACTCAAATCAGAGCACTGGGCTTCGTTACGTCACACTGCTTCGCTTTTCTATAAAACACCTTGGAAAAATATTTTTTTGCAAATATCCCCATCTTCAGAAACGATCTGCTCAGGATTCATGCGTGTCGTGGTGAGCGGATCCCACACCTCCTCCACCTCCTCCTCCTCCTCCCACTTCAGCGTCTCTTTACGATGTGTAAGGTGTTTAATCAGAGCACTCACTCCACCAACAGCGGGAAATACACCAGGAACTCGGGCACGTCCACGACCCCCTCCAGGTTGAAGTCGTACTGACAGCCGAACAGCGGATAGTCGCCTTTCTTCTGGAAGGTCACGCGGTACACCTCGTTCCCGAAGCTGTTGGAATCCGACTGCTCCAGACGCTTCCTGCGCACAGAGCGGAGAAATGAACTAATTATATCTCAGTCCTGCAGAGTCCACATCAATGACTGTATGTACGAGTGGACGTCATAACAGGGGGTCAGAAGTGAAGCCAAAATGTCTCCGAGGCCCTCTGAACTTTTAGCCCCGCCCATTCCCACGTTACTGAACACACACGGAGCAAAACTTTCATTTTAATTTACATTTCCACAAATTATTTTCAGGAACACTGTTCTGTCCTTTCAATAATTGCAGGTGACCTTAGTGTCTCCCCTAATGATAGCAAAAATGTTCATATCAGTTGAGATCCAAAGCCATCTTCATTGATTGTGAGTGTGTGTGTGTGTGTGTGTGTGTGTGTGCGTACACCAGCTCGTAGGCGTCAGGCGTGGTCCCGAAGAAGAACCCCCCGGGGCGGAGCCTCTCGCAGGCGTTCCTCAGCATGGTGTCGGCCTGCTGCTGGCTCTCGAACGAGTAATGATACACAAACTGACAACTACACACATCGAACTGCAGCTCGGAGTCACTCAGCTTCTCGCTCAGCAGCTCCTACACACACACACACACACACACTTATTTCTCTCGTTTCAAATCACTCTTCAAGTCACTCTTTTAAACAGTAAAACCTGTTCAGTGTGTCGGTGATCTGATACTTTAAAACACAATGCAGTGTGTGTGTGTGTGTGTGTTTACCCTGGAGCAGTCAGCAGTGATGAACTCAGCAGTGAAGATGCGCTCGTTGGGGTGACTCCTCTTCTTCATGTCAGCGTAACGCTGCTGACACTGTTCTACTGATACACCCGCAATGTCTGACACACACACACACACACACACACACACACAAGACAGACAGCGACACACACAATTTGGAAAGATATTTGATTTTTGTGGTCAGATGTTACTATGCAATAGAATTATTTTTATTCTGGTTTAAAGCGGCTGTAAACAAAATTCAACAGAACCTTTTGGGTAATGTAAATTTATAATATAAACATGTTCACAGATCAAACACTGGTTCAGTGAATGCTACCTGCGTTCAGGTAGTTTTGTTGGTTTATTTGCGACAGGTGATGGTGTTACCTGCACACACCAGCCTGCTGATGCGTCCCTTCCTCCACTTCAGCAGATCTCCTCCTTTCCCACAGCCCAGGTCCAGCACACACACTTCCCTCCTGTCGCGCCGCACCATGTCCAGGATCTCACCTGACACACACACACACACACACACACACACACACAGAGAGAGAGGGAGAGAGATTTATAGTGACAACACTTAAACATGTATCATATTACAGGAAGTGCTGACAGCCAATCAGATCACACTATTCAAGATTCTGAATCTTGGGGCCAAAAAAGTGTGCAAAAAGATCTCAGATGATCAGTGGACGAAGTCTCTGAGGATAAGACGCGTGTGTGTGTGTGTGTGTGTGTGTGTGTGTGTGTGTTACCGATCAAAATGCTCTTCAGCCAGTTGTTGAAGTTGCGCATGTGGACGATTCGGCTCATGCTGCGCTCCACCAGGCCGCGCTCCTGCAGAGTGTTGTAGTGTGTGGCCACCTTCTGACTGTGACCTTCCCCTGTGTCCTACAACACACACACACACACACACACACACACACACACACACACACACACAGGTGTTTAATGGCGTTTTACAGCTGGCAACAACCTGGTGTGTTTTCTCCCTTCGTTTAGACACATAATATATGAACTCGGCAAACGACGGGTCTGAGGCCGTCTGAACGAAGAAGTCTCGGCCCGACTGCCGTGAAATCCTGGAGCGATTAAATACATTAATCTACATATGTAGATATGCTGATAACCAGAACATATCTGATAGATCTTTGGTGACAAATTCCGCGACTGAGCACGTCATGGCAAATTCAAAAACAACGCTTCATTTTAAAATGACGTGTGAAGGCTCTTCTCTGAAACAGGTGACAGTGTGGATGAAACATCGAGTCCTGCTCAAACCGATAAATTATAATAACCACTGCTAAGAAGAAAGCCACAATAAGCTCTCAGAGCTGCTGTCCATCCATCTTGATGGATGACCGTGTAAGAGCAGAAGTCTGGAACATAAACATGTGCATTCTGACCAATGAGAGAACAGTTTACTCACGTGTGACTTAGAGAAACACGTTTTGGTTCGCTTTGAAACGTCGCCTTGTGAAAGCAACACGAGCCAAAGAGAAAACGTGACACTAACAACATCCACGCAGCTGCGGCGTATTTGATGAGGGGCGCCAATACTTTTTTACAGCACAACGGTCAATAATTGCTCACCTAGAAACGACCTATATGAATGACAAGGTGTTAAAATGGAGGACTCGAGTAAGTAGCGTGGAGGTGAATGTAATGAAGTAGCGACTAAAATGACGATCAGCGAGACATTACCAGCTTTTTATTAGGAGACAGAGACTCGTCCTCGTCTCCATCATGCCTCCTCTTCAGTGGACGCTGGTCCTGAAGTGTCCCGAAGTTCCCTCTGTCTGCTGAGCTTAATCCTGAAAACACACACACACACACACACACGCACGCACACACGCACACACACAACAGCAAACTTTTAAAAAGCCTTGAACAGAAACAGATTTCAGTCCCTCCAGGATTTACGCAATATAAAGCAAAACCCCACAATATTCAGAGGAGATGTAGACTGTGTGAGAGAGCTGGGTGCAGGGACGTGTTAGGGGTTAGCTAAGTGTTCATGGAAGAGAAGGATCTTGAGCCGTTTTTTTTTTGTTTGTTTTTTTTAAGATAGTGACGGATTCTGCTGTCTGGATTGAGGTTGGAAGTTCATCCCACCACTGACAGACAGCCGGTTTGAATGTTCTGGAAAGAGCATCATAACTAGGATATGAGAATAATTAAAATTTTACATCAATTCACATAATATTTATTGGCACAAGTATCTTTTTTAAAGATTTGTGAAGACAAAGGAAATTCCTCAAGGACAACGTAATCAACGGAGGAGCTTTTCCAGGTTATCACCAGCTTGAAGGTTTTTAAGAGCGATACAGAAGAGGGAAAGAGGAGCTGAAGCTGAGTCTCGCAGGAAAACCTGAGGCTGTGATTGCTGAGGAGACGCCAGAGAGCCCAGTGGGTCTTCAGGCCAGAATTACACACTCCCTAATGTGTGACATACACAGAAGTGGTCCTCATCAAGTCTTCTTCTTAGGACACGGACGTAAAAACGGTTAAGTAGTAGTTTTCCACAAAAAAATAAATAAAGGGACTGAGATCTGTGTCAATGGAACAAAAGAAGCGAAAGTGAAAGTAAAGAAAATGCAACAGGTGAGACAGAGTCCCGTTTTCCCCCAAAATTACTCACCGTTTATTCATGTTTTAAAGAATCTACTTACCAAATAAATATCTAAATATATTTTTCTACAATATGACGTTGTAAGTGGACTTCAGCATCTAAAATAATGACGCAAATTAAATTATGTTTACATGTAAAGGAGCATTTTCCCACTAATTCCCTATTACACATATTTTATTAAACTGCATTTAATTAAACAGTTGGACAGGTTTTAAATATAATAATAGACATTAAACTGAGATGTTTAAATAAATCTCATTTAAATATTAGTTCAGCATTCTTAATTAACTTAATTCTTAAGTGTAAATAAAACCTCAAAACAAAAGCTGCATTTGAACAAACAATGGAGTAAAATTATATCGGTGAACGTTTGGCTGTATCTCATATGGAACGGTCCTCCCTACACACCCGCACTTCATACTAGGGTTAATTGCACGCGATAACACCCTATCTAGTGCACTATGCCTCCGTTTGAGATACGTCCTGACTGCAGCAACGCATCTCACGCTAGCTCGCAAAACTGCGTTTCTAAATGCACAAAAACAAACAAAAAAAGGTCCGTTTCGTGCGTCTGAAATACACACACAAATCTGGTGCCTCGATAGCGAGTCGTAACAGCTTTAATAACCAACCACACACACCTTTAATACGCAAACAAACGCCTTTAGCTTAATGCTACTCACTCGAGTCTTCCGCCATCAACTTAGGGCGCAAACGACAAGAAACGAGTGATGCAGTGTCGCGACCAGTGCGCGCGAGCCTTCCCCACCCTTTTTTTAATCCGTCTCCTGATCGATGATTGGCTAATAATTTGTATTCATAAATAAAGCGATATGATTGGACACAAACATCACAAAGAGCCCCGCCCACTTCCTGATAATACTATAAAAGCACTAAATGGCTGCGGGAGAAAGTAAATAAACCGGTGTGACGCGGCTTTGTTAAGAATGGTTATTTTTTCAAAAATTAATGCCTTAATTTTAGAAATTATTTTACACCCGATACATCATACCAATCCCTTATTACAGTAATAATAATAATAATAATAATAATAATAATAATAATTGTACTTTTTATTTATTATACTTTTTTTTATAAAAATAAGTTTAATTTTATATAGCACCTTTCTCACCCCTGAGATCACTTTGGACATGTTGGAAAAAGAAACACAAAGTCACAAAATAGTGATAAAACAAACCAATGAACAGAGCGGATTTGTTTTTGGTGGGTAAATCTATAGAGCACAGTGTCACATCAGTGCAGTAGTGAGATGTTGTGCTTTATGAAAGCCGGGATAAAAACCAAAAATATATGAAATGAGGAATGTTGGACAGTTTTTGCACTCAGCAGACACAGCCTTGTGCTCTCTAATCTGTCTCTGTACTCTGTGCCCTGTGCCCTGTACTCTGTACTCTGTGCCCTGTACTCTGTGCTTTGTACTCTGTGCTCTGTACTCAGTGCCCTGTACTCTGTACACAGTGCCCTGTGCTCTGTACTCAGTGCCCTGTGCCCTGTACTCTGTACTCTGTGCTCTGTACTCTGTACTCTGTGCTCTGTGCTCTGTGCCCTGTGCCCTGTACTCTGTGCTCTGTACTCTGTGCCCTGTGCTCTGTACTCTGTGCTCTGTACTCTGTGCTCTGTACTCTGTGCCCTGTGCTCTGTACTCTGTGCCCTGTACTCTGTACTCTGTACTCTGTGCCCTGTGCTCTGTGCTCTGTACTCTGTGCCCTGTACTCTGTACTCTGTGCCCTGTGCTCTGTACTCTGTGGCCTGTACTCTGTACTCTGTGCCCTGTACTCTGTGCTTTGTACTCTGTGCTCTGTGCTCTGTGCCCTGTGCCCTGTACTCAGTGCCCTGTGCCCTGTGCTCTGTACTCAGTGCCTTGTGCTCTGTACTCTATGCTCTGTACTCTGTACTCAGTGCCCTGTGCTCTGTACTCAGTGCCCTGTGCTCTGTACTCAGTGCCCTGTGCCCTGTACTCTGTACTCAGTGCCTTGTGCTCTGTACTCTATGCTCTGTACTCAGTGCCCTGTGCTCTGTACTCAGTGCCCTGTGCCCTGTACTCTGTACACAGTGCCCTGTACTCTGTACTCTATGCTCTGTACTCTGTACACAGTGCCCTGTGCTCTGTGCTCTGTACTCTGTGCCCTGTACTCTGTACTCAGTGCCCTGTGCTCTGTACTCTGTGCCCTGTGCTCTGTACTCTGTGCCCTGTACTCTGTGCCCTGTGCTCTGTACTCTGTGCCCTGTGCTCTGTACTCTGTGCCCTGTGCCCTGTACTCTGTATTCTGTACTCTGTACTCTATGCTCTGTGCTCTGTACTCTGTACTCAGTGCCCTGTGCCCTGTACTCTGTGCTCTGTGCTCTGTACTCTGTGCTCTGTACTCAGTGCCCTGTGCTCTGTGCTCTGTACTCTGTGCTCTGTGCTCTGTACTCTGTACTCAGTGCCCTGTGCCCTGTGCCCTGTACTCTGTGCTCTGTACTCTGTACTCTGTACTCTATGCTCTGTACTCAGTGCCCTGTACTCTGTACTCTGTGCTCTGTACTCTGTACTCAGTGCCCTGTACACTGTGCTCTGTACTCTGTGCTCTGTACTCAGTGCCCTGTGCTCTGTAGAGACATGAGACTGTTAACGTTATAAACACGAATTTTTAACGTTATTTCAAACGAATTAAGTTTCACTTCGCGCTTCCTGTTTGGGAGTTGTAGTTTATCAGATACCCATTGTAACGTGTAATGAGGCGCGAGTCACTCGATTTCCCAGAATGCTTTGCGCGTGGGTCCCGCTTGCTGCGTCGCTGTGAGTGTTTGAATGACAGAAGGAAGATGGCTGATGTCTGAAGACTGAAAATTGCACAATGTTCGTTTTTTAAGTCTTTTTCTGGTGAAAGAAATTTATAATATAAAATGCGGAAGTGGACTACACATGTATGTAAACATCCGGTGTTTTAATAACGCTGAATAATTTGTGGACTTTTGTGTTTTTAATGATTTTTAGCATAATGATGCTGAGTGACGTAAGATCAGGAAACTTCCCTGGCCTCGTGCGTGTTATTACTGCACAAATAGTACTAATAATTACTAATAATAAATATTCTTAACACAACAAAACCCCAAAACACGTACACACTCAATCTATACTTTTCTACACTAAACAGTGATTATAGGAAAAAAGAGGAAATGAGAGAAGATTAAAACCACAACCAGGCTGTTTTTACCCGCAATAACAACAATAACAACAACAACAACGACAACAACAATAATAATAATAATAATAATAATAGAAAATGTATTTTAAAAGCAATAATAGGACTGAACCCATGAGATACAGCACTGTCACTTGATATATGAAATTATTCACATTTATTATTTTTTTTATTTTTACCAAAGAAATTAACTAGATGAGATATTAACAGTACAGCCAGAATGCTAATACAATAAATTAAAAGAAAAAAAAGTTACTTATTGTATAAATAATATGATTGCACATATAAAAACTAGAAAAAATATTTAATTTTTCTTTGATCAGTGGCATTTTTTAAGGATTTTTTAAATTACTCGCTCAGACTTTTTTCCCTTTTTAACCAATTAAACCTTTGAATGTTAAAGTTAAAGCCACGGCATAGATGCTGTTATAAGTTTATAGATAGATATTATATAAATGTGTGTGTGTATAGATCGATTTTTATTTTATTTGAATAATATCTATGTCCCATGATGCTGTCACTCTTCCTCCAGTGATACATGTTGTTGTTGTTGTTGTTGTTATTATTATTATGATTATTATTATGATTATGATGATTATGCTTTAGAATGTAATTCACAGTTAAACTGATTTATTAGCGTCCTGTCTCAGTCCCTCGTGTCTCAGTCCCTCGTGTCTCCTCTCCTCAGAGACGTCGTTGCTGAGTTAGCCTCACACTACTACGCAAAGGACACACAAGCCCTCGAGGCCGCCAAGCAGCGCGAGAGAGCCCAGCCCTGCGTCTTGTCCTGCGACTCTCTCGCTCTGTCACCGACCCGGCTGGGATCGGGAACGCGCTGGATCTGCACCTCCTCGTCCTCCCCTTCCTCCTCGGCTCCTCAGAGAACCCCGCCTGGAGACGGCCAGCCCGGACAGGACGACTCGGCAGACGCAGATCCTCTTCAGGACCAGTCCATGGGTCTCGCTCAGAGATTCAAGAGAACCTTTAAGCAGTACGGCAAAGTGATGATCCCCGTGCACCTGCTCACGTCCTGCATGTGGTTCAGCGGCTTTTACTACGCTGCCATGAAGTGAGCACCAGCATTCACCATTACACGTCCCGTCTGTGTCACTGAACCCTGCTCCCTGCTCACCCTTTCCTCTTTTTTCTCCTCAGAGGAGTGAACGTGGTGCCGTTCCTGGAGCACGTCGGATTTCCCGATAAACTGGTGAAGCTCCTGGAGAATTCCCAGAGCGGTTACGCGCTGACTGCGTACGCCATGTACAAGGTCAGACCTCATCAGCGTAGCCGTGTCAGATCGTCCTCTCCTTCAGAAGAGAATTGTGTGCAAAGACTGTTTCGTTCGAAAAGTCCTTGGAAAAGTCCTTGGAAAGGTACTTTGAGAATGTAGTTCCAGGTAGAACCATACAACAGAGCAGTTTATTTTTATTTCTAGATGACCCAAAAACTGGGTCTTTTTTTAACCTGCTTATGAGCTCATGTCCTTGATCAGGTTCTGCTTAATGCTTCTGTACTAATAAGGTTTTTTTAATAATAATATTTTTTATCTTCTACTAAAGTTCAGTTTACTCTGAGGTAACATAAAAAAAGCCAGTCAGCAAAGTCATGTTGAGGTGCAAGTGTTTAATATGCCGGTCCGGTCCGGTCCGGTCCACCTGAGACTGCTCTTTCACTCAGAAACATGCCGCTGTGGAAGAAATAAATATTCGTTCCTACGTTGCCTTTAAATATTCCAGAGCAGAAGCACTTCAGAAAGCTGGAACCCTTCAGCATTTAAGGATCAGTTAAGAACGCCTTCTTGAATTTTGTAATATGAAGCAGTTATACACGGCGTCCCAAACGTCTCCGTACACACGGGACTGTGTTTACCAGCAGCAAGTCGGCTGTGTCTCGTCAGTGGATGTTCGTAAACATGATGGAGGCTGTTCTCTCCGTGTCCTCCCCGTGTCCTCCCCGTGTTCTCCCTGTGCTCTACCCGTGTCCTCCCTGCGTTCTGAGTGTTCTCTCTGTGTCCTTTCTTTGTCTCCCCATGTTCTCAGTGTCCTCCCCGTGTTCTCCCTGTGTCCTCCCTGTGTTCTCCCTGTGTCCTCTCCGTGTTCTCCCTGTGTCCTCTCCGTGTTCTCCCTGTGTCCTCTCCGTGTTCTCCCCGTGTCCTCCCCGTGTTCTCAGTGTTCTCTGTGTGCTTTCTTTGTCTCCCCATGTTCTCAGTGTCCTCCCCGTGTTCTCCCTATGTTCTCCCCGTGTTCTCAGTGTTCTCACCATGTTCTTCCTGTGTCCTCCCCGTGTCCTCTCCGTGCTCTACCCGTGTTCTCAGTGTTCTCCCTGTGTCTCCCCATGTTCCCCGTGTCCTCCCTGTGTCCTCTCTGTGTCCTCCCCGCGTCCTTCCGGCATCCTCCCAGTGCTCTACCTGTGCTCTACTCGTCCTCCCCGTGTCCTCCCCATGTCCTCCCCATGTTCTACCCGTGTTCTACTCGTGCTCTACCCGTCCTCCCTGCGTCCTCCCTGCGTCCTCCCTGCGTCCTCCTTGCGTCCTCCCCGCGTCCTCTCCGCGTCCTCTCCGCATCCTCCCAGTGTTCTACCCATGCTCTACCCATCCTCCCCGCGTCCTCCCCATGTCCTCTCCGCGTCCTCCCAGTGTTCTATCCGTGCTCTACCCGTCCTCCCTGTGTTCTCTCTGTGTTCTCTCCGTGTCCTCTCCGCGTTCTCTCCGTGTCCTCCCCGTGCTCTACCCGTCCTCCCCGTGTCCTCCCCGTGTTCTCTCCATGTCCTCAGTGTTCTCCATGTCTCACTCATTTGCTAAAGGTTTAAATTGTTCATTGCCGTATTTCTAACCAATCAGTGAAAGAGTTTTATGACGATGTTTTCTACACAATATGTCTGTATGTGTGTGTGTGTGTGTGTGTGTGTGTTACAGATCGCCACTCCGGCGCGCTACACGCTGACGTTGGGCGGGACGTCTCTCTCTGTGAAGTACCTGCGTAAACACGGCTACATGTCGACGCCGCCGCCGGTTAAAGAGTACCTGCAGGAGAAGATGGAGGAGACGAGGGACCGCTTCTCAGAGAGGATCGAAGAAACCAAGGACAAGTTCACGGAAAAACTCCAGGAGACCAAAGACAAAGTGGGCTTCCGAAAGAAAAACGAATAAAAAAACGGCAGATGACATCATTGCTACGTAAATAATGAGCTATAAACATAAATTAATAAACGCTTCATGTGAGACGTGCACTACTGACATCACTTCCTGTTCAATCATCCATTCATACTGAGGAAAAAAAACATGATAGTGACAATTTGGTTCTGCCCCAAACTTCCTTTTTATTTTTTTTTACCCCAGTTTTGCATGAGGGCGGGGCTGCAACATCGCTAGCAGGATAGCAGAGATATACTTAGCAGATTAGCCGCTAATACAGATGTGATGTCAGCGTGATGTCATTAAAGCAACCGTGTGTGATCTTTGGTTTAGCGCCCTCTGCTGTCTGGGAGTGAAACTGCAATTAACACACACGTCTCTAAACTGATCTCATTCTCTCTCTCTTTCTCTCTCTCTCTCTCTATCTTGCTTTCTCTCTCTCTCTGCATCTCTCTCTCTATCTTGCTCTCTCTATCTCTCTCTGTATCTCTCGCTCTCTCCCTCCCTCTCTCTCTCTCCCATCCTCTCTCTCTGTATCTCTCTGTGTGCCTGTGTATTTCTCTCCCTCTGTCTCTGTATCTCTCACTCTCTCTCTCCCTCTCTCTCTCTCTCTGTATCTCTCTGTGTGCCTGTGTATTTCTCTCCCTCTGTCTCTGTATCTCTCTCTCTCTCTCTCTCCCTCTCTCAGTGTGTGTCTGTGTCTCTCTCCATGTCTCTCTTGACTGAAACTCTGTCTGTATATGTGTTCCTTGTAAGGAAAGTGGGCGGAGCCAGGTAGCTCTCTATGAACTGGGGGTGGGGCTAATTTCTGGGGTGAAAAGAAAGAAACTTGCAGGATGCGTTGAATCGCACTGTTTTGTATTTTTTGGAACTATTTATAAACGAATAGCTGTTTAAATGTATATGAATGTCGCAGCTTTAGCAGCGCAGAGATGATTTAATCGGATTAAATCTGACTAAACTCGCCTCGAATAGCATCAGTGCAATCATCAGGAGTTTCTGATATTTATCAAAGCACCTCTTATTTTTTTTCCTGTGTGTAAAACCGAAGGCTCAGCTTTTACCTCATCTGTCACAGTTTAGGGTTTGATATTTAAACTTCGGCTCGTGGAGCCGATTCAGTTTCCTGGTGTGTGGAATATGGCGGAAAATCCGCATCGTTGCTATGGTTCCATCCTCCATTTTGACTGTCATGAAGTGAACAAATAAAATAAAAGTCAAAAACGATGTTCACAGTGTTTTTTTCCCCCATTTTGCTTACACACACACACACACACACACACACACACACACACACAAAACCATATATACAGTTGTGGCCATAAGTTTACATACGCCTTGCAGAATCTGTGAAATGTTAATAATTTTAAAAAAATTAAGGGGATCATAAACATTTTATTTTGTTTTTTATTTAGTTCAGCACCGAATAATCTATTTCACACAGCAGATATTTACATCTAGTCCACAAGACGCAATAATAACTGAATTTACACAAATGAACCAGTTTTAAAGGTTACATACACTTGATCATTAATGCTGTGTGTGTGAACTGATGATCAGCGACCGGTTTTATGTTTTGTGAAAGTTGTTCATGAGTCTCTCGTTCGTCCTGAGCAGTTAAACTGCACACTGTTCTTCAGAAAAATCCTCCAGGTCCTGCACCTTCTCTGCTTTTCCAGCACCTTCTGCATGTGTGACTCCTTTCCAACAGCAGCTCTATGATGCTCAGATCCGTCTTTTCACACTATTACAAAAGCTGCGAACATTCACTGATGCTCAAGAAGGCAACACCATACATTAGGAGCCAGGGAGGTGTAAACTTCTGAACAGGATGATGAGTGTAAATTATTTTGTTCTTATTTTTTCTAGGGCAGATAATTTATAGATTTATAATCTCCTGTGCATCCTCCGTGTCTGTAGTGCGCAGTTTAATCCAGGAATGTGTGTGTGTGTGTGTGTGTGTGTGTGTGTGTGTTTTTCGTACTGGGTCTTCTCCAGCCAATCAGATAGCGAGACAACTTTTCATGAATGCCCAGGTTACTCCAAGCAACCAATCACCAAGCATCAGACGGAGACTTCCTCAGATCACACATGGACCAGAAATGATTAAGAAATAATTGAATACATTTATAGTTAGTATTTTTTTTCATAATTCCATGAAATATTTGCAACAGTAATATCACCTTAGAAGTCTAAGAGAAGCTGCCGTGGAAGAACTCACATGGAACCATTACACAGGAGCAATAAAGGAGTGAGGACAAGACACGAGAGAAAGTCTTACTATAACTGTCCTCATGGAGAGGAACAGACTATACACACACTGCAGTATCACCGTCANAGAAATCACTTTCATATAGAAATCACCGTCATATAGAAATCACCGTCATATAGAAATCACCGTCATATAGAAATCACCTTCATATAGAAATCACTTTCATATAGAAATCACCATCATATAGAAATCACCATCATATAGAAATCACTTTCATATAGAAATCACTATCATATAGAAATCACCGTCATATAGAAATCACCGTCATATAGAAATCACTTTCATATAGAAATCACCGTCATATAGAAATCACCGTCATATAGAAATCACCGTCATATAGAAATCACTTTCATATAGAAATCACCATCATATAGAAATCACCGTCATATAGAAATCACTTTCATATAGAAATCACTTTCATATAGAAATCACTGTTACTCACTACATCCTGTAATACAGTATTATACACATTACAGCAATCTCTCTCTCTCTCTGTCTGTCTCTCTCTTTCTCCCTCTCCCTCTCTCTCTCTCTCTCTCTCTCTGTCTCTCTCTCTGTCTCTGTCTGAGGTGAAATGGGATGGTGAATGCGGTGGTTGCTGTGTCATTCCATCTGTGTGTGTGTGTGTGTGTGTGTGTGTGTGTCTTATTAATTAAGCCATGAGTCATCTAACAGTGAAAGGGGAAAGGATTCTGTCAGCACAGCCAGGCTTTGATGAGTCAAGTGTGTGTGTGTGTGTGTTTAGGTGAGTTAGCTTGTAATTGATGTAATATGACATCATCAGCATATTTCTTAGAAGCAGTAAGTAGTAAACGACAGTGTGGTGCTGTTCTAAGACGGGATGAAGTGGAGTTACTATCACCACCCTGAAGCTGATTCACTTCCTGTAACAGCTCGCCCCCAAGTGTTTTATTCCTCTTATACCACAGCAATCCGACAACTATTAAAACTTTTATTTATTAAAGAACATGTCATACTTTTATCTGTTTATAGTTATGTTTAATATTGAAATAAGTTCATTCCTGTCTTTCCCTCACCAGCCTCTCTGTTTTATTTCTACTGAAGTTAATAAAACAAAAAAACACAGCTTGTCATGTTGCCTAGAAACCGCAAAGAAACGTAAACTCCTCCGTCCTGAAGAAAACTGAGGAGTTACAAAGCTTTGACACTGGAGACTCCTTCCATAAATGTTAAATAAACATCTGCTTACAGAAAACTACAAAAGCCTTCTTTTTTCCCATCCTGAGGCTTCTGTCCTCCAAGTCAAGGCTTTGCCCAACCCGAGGCTTCTTTAGTCAAGCCAGAGACTTCTGTCACCCAAACTGAGGCTTCTGTCACCCAAACTGAGGCTTCTGTCACCCAGGCTGAGGCTTCCTTTTCCCAACCCGAGGCTTCTGTCACCCAGGCTGAGGCTTCCTTTTCCCAACCCGAGGCTTCTGTCACCCAGGCTGAGGCTTCCTTTCCCCAACTGAGGCTTCCTTTCCCCAACCCGAGGCTTCCTGTCCCCAACTGAGGCTTGCTTTCCCCAACCCGAGGCTTCTTTTGTCCAAACTGAGGCTTCTTTTGTCCAAACTGAGGCTTCCTGTCCCCAACTGAGGCTTGCTTTCCCCAACCCGAGGCTTCTTTTGTCCAAACTGAGGTTTCTTTTGTCCAAACTGAGGCTTCCTGTCCCCAACCCGAGGCTTCTTTTCCCCAACCCGAGGCTTCTTTTGTCCAAACTGAGGCTTCTTTTGCCCAAACTGAGGCTTCTTATGTCCAACCCGAGGCTTCTTTAGTCAAGCCAGAGGCTTCTGTCACCCAGGCTGAGGCTTCCTTTCCCCAACTGAGGCTTCTTTTGTCCAAACTGAGGCTTCCTTCCCCCAACTGAGGCTTCTTTTGTCTAAACTGAGGCTTCCTTTCCCCAACCCGAGGCTTCTTTTACCCAAACCGAGGCTTCTTTTGTCCAACCAGAGGCTTCTTTTGCCCAAACTGTGACTTCCTGTCCCCAAGCTGAGGCTTTTTTTGCCCAAGCTGAGGCTTCCTTTGTCCAAACTGAGGCTTCTTTTACCCAAACTGAGGCTTCCTTTCCCCAACTGAGCCTTCTTTTGTCCAAACTGAGGCTTCCTTTGTCCAAACTGAGGCTTCTTTTCCCCAAACTGAGGCTTCTTTTGTCCAAACTGAGGCTTCCTTTCCTCAACCCGAGGCTTCTTTTCCCCAACCCGAGGCTTCTTTTCCCCAACCCGAGGCTTCTTTTCCCCAACCTGAGGCTTCTTTTGCCCAAACTGAGGCTTCTTTTGCCCAAACTGAGGCTTCTTTAATCCAAACTGAGGCTTCTTATGTCCAACCCGAGGCTTCTTTTGTCCAAACTGTGGCTTCCTGTCCCCAAGCTGAGGCTTTTTTTGCCCAAACTGAGGCTTCTTTTCTCTTCCCGAGGCTTCTTTTGTCCAACCTGAGGCTTCTTTTGCCCAACCTGAGGCTTCCTTTCCCCAACCTGAGGTTGTTTTTGCCCAATCTGAGGATTCTTTAGTCCTCCCAGCTGCGTCTTCTTTCCTCTAAGCCAGGGTTCATTCTCCCAATGCGAGGCTTCTTTCTCAGAGCGAGGCTTCGTCTGCAGGCTTTGTCTTTTTATCCTGCTGCTTTTCAAAAGACACACTTACCCAGGTATTACACACTACAGGTGTCAGCTAAAGACCCAGAGATGAATAGCAGTGTATAATGACCTTGAACACACACACACACACACACACACACACACACACACACACACTGCTACAATGCTCATCTAAAATCCACCAATTAGAGGATGCCACACTCAAGGGACTGTTAGAAACATATGGTAGTAATACGTTGATGGAGGAACGCAAACTAAATGGACAGGAGAACTCTCCTCATTACCTCAAACTCACTCTGAAGAATGTTTGTGTTTATGCGATCGCACTGAAAACGTTCTCATAGCGAGCGCTGATATCACACAAAAACCGGCTTTAGTGTAATTACACACCTAATTATTTTTCTTTTAAAACGCCCACAAGACGTGAACTAACCCAGATGTTATTTATTGAAGTGCACACACAAATTAGTCTCGTTAATTGTTGTCTTTAATCACCGCTCCATGGGGCGTGTCCTTGTGCTAAAGGACAGGCATACCTGGGTCCGAGGAGGCGGAGCTTAAGTTCAGCCAATCAAAAACTTGATCATGTGACATCATCACAAGCCTCTCTATTCATTTCTCTGACAAACAGGTTCACTTAACTAATGTTACATTTCTCAGTAATAATGTGTGTGTGTGTGTGTGTGTGTGTGTGTGTGTACCCACTGGATGTATGAAGTTAATTTTGGTTACAGTTTCCCATAGCAACAGTGCCGGAGTTTATGGTGTTCACTGCATGCTTCTGTGTTTTTATCTATTTTTCCTCTCTCTCTCTCTCTCTCTCTCTCTCTCTGTCTCTCTTCTTTCACTTTTCCTCTTTGTAGCTTTTTCTTTTTCTCTCTATCTCTCTCTCTTCAGTATGTGCGTGTAATTCAGTATGTGTGTAGTTCAGTGTGTGTGTGTGTGTGTGTGTGTGTGTGTGTGTGTGTGTATTTGTGTGGTTCAGTGTGTGTGCAATTCAGTGTGTGTGTGTGTGTGTGTGTGTGTGTGTGATTCAGTGAGTGTAGTTCAGTGTGTGTGTAATTCAGTGTGTGTGTGTGTGTGTGTGTGTGTGTGTGTGTGTATAGTTCAGTGTGTGTAATTCAATGTGTGTAGTTCAGTGTGTGTGTAATTCAGTGTATGTAGTTCAGTGTGTGTGTGTATTTCAGTGTGTGTGTGTGGTTCAGTGTGTGTGTGTGTGGTTCAGTGTGTGTGTAGTTCAGTGTGTGTGTAGTTCAGTGTGTGTGTGTGTGTGTAGTTCAGTGTGTGTGTGTGTGGTTCAGTGTGTGTGTAGTTCAGTGTGTGTAGTTCAGTGTGTGTGTAGTTCAGTGTGTGTAATTCAATGTGTGTAGTTCTGTGTGTGTGTGTGTGTGTGTGTGTGTGTGTGTGTGTGTGTGTGTGTAGTTCAGAAAGATTCCTTATTTATTGTGTGTTGATTTTAATTTGATTTGCGGTGACTTTGTGTTGATTTAATCGTGCGTTGTGTAATGATGCTAAACTGTTGGCTGTCAGCCTCCACTGTCTGTTAGCTACATTAGCCTAAACGCGAATGTCTTTTGTAAGTGTTAATTTTTGCTGAATATTTTTCCGGGTTGTGTTTTTGGAGCGTTTAAAGCGTTGCTGTGGCTTCAGGACCTGCAGCAGTTGAGCAAGAGTTTCCTCTTCTGTCGGGATAACGACTCTGTAATTATCTTATTTGTTCTGACTCTGGAATTCTGTAGCAGTCGTTGGATCAGTGAGCGCCGCGTCGTTCAGGGGGAGGAGGAAGCTAGCATTTATAGCACACTGAGTGACAGCGTGTTTATGTTGGAGGCGATCGCCTCGGGCGCGGTCGTAATTGTTACTTTTGTGCGATGAACTGCAGCAGCTTGTTTGCTGTGAATTATTCAATATGTCTGGAATGCGTTTCCTCAACACACCGACTCAACACCTGCAGCACTAAACACACACCGTACCACAGACAACTGTTTATCTTACAGCTAGCAAAAAAACCAACAGCAACAGACTTTCAGTTTCTCAAACACCTTTAACCAAATCAGACAAATACATCATCATGTCTAATCTCTTTTTTATTTGATCTCACTGATCTGAGTCCCAGTGGGCGTGGCCTAATATTATAATGAGCACAATTTATTGGCAGCTCTATGTTCGACTCTCTGCTTCTCAAGCAACTAAATTAGGATCCATGTAGCAACATGGAAATAGTAGCTATTGCCATTAGCTTAGCTTTCACTCAGTAGCTTAGCTTTCACTCAATAGGTTAGTTTTCACTCAGTAGGTTAGCTTTCACTCAGTAGATTAGCTTTCACTGGCTAGGTTAGCTTTCAGTTGCTAGTTTATCTTTCACTCAGTAGGTTAGCTTTCAATTGCTAGTTTATCTTTCACTCAGTAGGTTAGCGTTCACACACACACACACACACACACACACACACACACACACACACACACACACAGCCTGTACAGAGTTCCAAACTTGACTTGATATCTTTGTGTTTTTTCCATTTCCTCTTCAGTGCAGCCTTTATTGACTGTGTGTGTGTGTGTGTGTGTGTGTGTGTGTGTGTGTGTGTGTGTGTGTGTGTGTGTGTGAGAGAGAGAGAGAGAGAGAGAGAGAGAGAGAGAGAGAGAGAGAGTGTGTTTTGTTTTGTCTGGAGATTTTTAAGACTCAATGTGAACACTCTATCTATCTATCTATCTAGCTATCTATCTATCTAGCTATCTAGCTGCCTGTCTATCTGTCTGTCTGTCTGTCTGTCTGTGTTTTTATCAATCTATCTTCTGTCTTTCTCTTTCTTTCTGCACTTGAAATATTTGGCAGTCTGGCCCTCATGCTAATGAGGCTGCTATTTCAGACGAATGAGAGAGACACACACACACACACACACACACACACACACACACACACACACACACACACACACACACACACACACTACTGTGATTGAATTTTTAAGCTCTGCTGAGGGCTGATTTTTGAGCCAGAGAGAGAAAATGGATGAACAGATAATGGAAGAGGAAGACAGAGAATATAAAATAAAGACAGACATACAGAGTGACAGAAAGAGGGAAAGACAGAGAGACAGAAAGAGAGAGATATTAGTAAATAAAGACAGACAGAGAGACAGAAAAAGAGACAGAGACAGAGAGGGAGAAAGAGGGAGAAAAAGACAGAGAGTAGAAAATAAAGTCAGACAGAGAGAGAGAGACAAGGAGAGAGAGAGAGACAGGTAGACAGAAATGGGAAAATAAAGACAGATAGACGGTGATACAGACAGAGAGAGATAGAAAGAGGGAGAGACAGACAGAGAGATAGAAAGAGTAGAAAATAAAGGCAGACAAAGAGACAGAAAGAGAGAGAGATAGACAGAAAGAGTAGAAAATAAAGACAGAGACAGAGTAATACAGACAGAGAGACAGAGTAGAAAATAAAGACAGACAGAGAGACAGAAAGAGAGAGAGAGAGACAGACAGAGAGAGTAATAAATAAAGACAGACAGACAGAGAGACAGAAAAGAGGAGAGAAAGACAGAGAGACAGAGTAGAAAATGAAGACAGAGAGAAAGAGTGATACAGACAGACAGGGAGAAAGACAGAAAGAGAGTGAATAATTCAATTCTAATCGAGTTTGCCATCTACGCCAAGTCTCTCAGACAGATGGATGATGAATGCAGTCTAAAGGGGAAGCGTCTGGGTGAGTCAGGGATGTCCCTCACCCCAACAACACACACACACACACACACACACACACACACACACACAAACACCTCCTCCATGACCCCCCCTCTACACACACACACACACACACACACACACACAGAGGACGCTGAATCAGAGGATCTCAAGGCGGTGAGAAATGGTGCAGGTGGTTCAGTTTACTTGCTGACTAAAGGACATGGTGTTTGGGTTTATAGTCAGTTGTGTGTTGGTGTTTGGTTGAGAATTAGCACAGGTGTTGGTGTTTATAGGTCTTTTTTGATATTTGTTACAATGTACAGGTGTTTGGACCGAGCTCATTGGTATTCGATCAGAAGTGGTGGTGTTTGCTGGTATTTTAATGATGTTTTGCATTAATGTGTGTTGGTGTTTCAGGGACTCTGATGTAGAACGCTGGTGTTTGGTGTATAGTATTGGTGTTTATCGGTGTTTAATAGAGATTGTTGGAGTTTGTTGGAGAATGTTAGTGTTTGTTGGTGTTTGATGGAGAATGTTGGTGTTTGTTGGTGTTTGATGGAGAATGTTGGTGTTTGTTGGTGTTTGATGGAGAATGCTGGTGTTTGTTGGTGTTTGATGGAGAATGTTGGTGTTTGTTGGTGTTTGATGGAGAATGTTGGTGTTTGTTGGTGCTTGATGGAGAATGTTGGTGTTTGTTGGTGTCTGATGGAGAATGTTGGTGTCTGATGGAGAATGTTGGTGTCTGATGGAGAATGTTGGTGTTTGATGGAGAATGTTAGTGTTTGATGGAGAATGTTGGTGTTTGTTGGAGAATGTTAGTGTTTGATGGAGAATGTTGGTGTTTGTTGGGGTTTGGTGGAGAATGTTGGTGTTTGTTGGGGTTTGATTGAGAATGTTGGTGTTTGTCGGTGTTTGATGGAGAATGTTAGTGTTTGTTGGTGTTTGATGGAGAATGTCAGTGTTTGTTGGTGTCTGATGGAGAATGTTGGTGTTTGTTGGTGTCTGATGGAGAATGCTGGTGTTTGTTGGTGTCTGATGGAGAATGTTGGCATTTGATGGAGAATGTTAGTGTTTGATGGAGAATGTTGCTGTTTGTTGGTGTTTGATGGAGAATGTTGGTGTTTGTTAGTGTCTGATGGATAATGTTGGTGTCTGATGGAGAATGTTGGCATTTGATGGAGAATGTTGGTGTTTGTTGGTGTTTGGTGGAGAATGTTAGTGTTGGATGAATGTTGGATTTAGAGTGGTCAGTTGTTTGTGGGTGTTTCTTGGTGTTTGGTAAACAGCTAGCGTAGATGTTAGTGTGTGATGGTCTGTGCTGGTGTTTAATGGTGTGCATTTGGTGTTTGTTCATGTTTAATAGTTTGTCATTGTTCGCTTGAGCAAGAGTTTGATAGAGATTATTAGTGTTAGTTGGTGTTTCGTGGAGAATATTTGTATTGGTACTTTATGGAAAAACTAATATTAGTGTAGTAGTTTGTTAGTATCAGGTGGTCTAATAGTAAATCAGTTAATATATATATATCAACTTGATTAACATCTGCCAAAAAACTAAATTTAAATCCACACAAAGTCCCATTCCAAACACCTGAACTTGCCATGAACCCACAATGGTTTTTCCTGCCTATTAACTCTCAAAGCAGAAACACACACACACACACACACACACACACACACACACACACACACTGGCCATTAGAGGTTTGCAAATAAAGAAGGTCAGAGGTCAGGAATTTAACGATTGCCATGGTCAATGGTCAGGCTCATGAGACCTTGAATTTGAACTAGTGTATAATCAATATTAACGACTAGTGAAATAGTTATACTGTTATCGTTCTTCTATACCGGAAACCATGACACACACACACACACATACACACACACACACACACACACACACTTCATCACATAGACTATAGATGGTGAGCAAAGCAAATCTCCAGGAGGCAAAAGTCATTATTTTATCATGTAATGCTTAAGATTCATTTTTATCTTAAATATAATGAGGACAATAAGGACATTATTAGCAATATAATAATAAAGTTACATTTATTTGGACTGATAAAGCTCCTAAAAGAGGGAAAAAGAAGCAAAGGATGAGAAAAATATATATCTTCTTCTTCTTCTTCTTCTTCTCATTTTTACGTTAAAGAGAGGAAAAATACAAAAAGGAGAGAAAGATGTGCATATACTCATCTACAAACACTATTATTACTTACACAGGCTCCCTTTTTAATAAATGTTTTACCGTGAAATAAACTTTATTTTTACTCAATAAAAATTGAGTTTTGATTTTTGATTTTATAATACACACTTGTTAACTTCTCTTCAAATGCATTTCCTTCATATTTGTGTTTGTGTGTTAAAGAGTATTACAGTAATGCACTTATAAATATTAAAAACATTCTCAACATGCTATACGAAATGTTTGATTAAGTATACCTTTAAACTGTTATTTTATTTTTTATTATTATTGCATTAAAATGAAAACAGATTTTGTAAACATTTCTGAGTAATACTATACAAAACACTACGTACAGTACAAGTGATAACAGGAACTACCAATACAGCATAACATATATTCATAAATAATACAAAAATAATTAAAATAAGCTAAAAAAATTACAGTATAATCAATTACACAATTATTTAATTTAGATATTTATTTTATAAATTCATAATTGTAGTCTGAATCTTTCAAAACATATTGTATTCTAAATTAAAAGCTGTTTGGTTTGGATTTCAAGCTTAAAATTATTTCTTGTAAATGGAGAGAAGTTGACTTTAGTACACAGAGCTGTAATAATCTGTTTATAATTACTGATTATAGTGTAACAGTTTCATTTGAAGTCAATGGTGTTAAAGTCATTGGTGTTAAAGTCACTGGTGTTAAAGACATTGGTGTTAATGCCACTGGTGTTAAAGTCACCGGTGTTAATGTCAATGGTGTTACAGTCACTGGTGTTAAAGTCACTGGTGTTAAAGTCATTGGTGTCAAAGTCACTGGTGTTAAAGACATTGGTGTTAATGCCACTGGTGTTAAAGTCACCGGTGTTACTGTCACTGGTGTAAAGTCACTGGTGTTAAAGTCACTGGCGTTAATGTCACTGGTGTTAAAGTCATTGGTGTCAAAGTCACTGGTGTTAAAGACATTGGTGTTAATGCCACTGGTGTTAAAGTCACCGGTGTTACTGTCACTGGTGTAAAGTCACTGGTGTTAAAGTCACTGGCGTTACAGTCACTGGTGTTAATGTCACTGGTGTTAAAGTCATTGATGTCAAAGTCACTGGTGTTAAAGTCATTGATGTCAATGTCACTGGTGTTAAAGTCACTGGTGTTAAAGTCACTGGTGTTAAAGTCATTGATGTCAAAGTCACTGGTGTTAAAGACATTGGTGTTAAAACCATTGGTGTTAAAGTCACTGGTTTTAAAGACACTGGTGTTAAAGTCACTGGTGTTAATGTCACTGGTGTTAAAGACACTGGTGTCGATGTCACTGGTGTTAAAGTCACTGGTGTCAATGTCACTGGTGTTAAAGTCACTGGTGTCAATGTCACTGGTGTCAAAGTCACTGGTGTTAATGTCACTGGTTTTAAAGACACTGGTGTTAAAGACACTGGTGTCGATGTCACTGGTGTTAAAGTCACTGGTGTCAATGTCACTGGTGTTAAAGTCACTGGTGTCAATGTCACTGGTGTCAAAGTCACTGGTTTTAAAGACACTGGTGTTAAAGTCACTGGTTTTAAAGTCACTGGTGTTAAAGTCACTGGTGTTAAAGTCATTGGTGATAAACACACTGGCGTTAAAGTCACTGTAACAGCCTGTGTTTATGACACCAGTGACAATAACTCCTGTGACTAAAGTAATGGCACCATATTAAAAAAAATCAGGAATATTGATTATTCATACAAAAAAGAATTCTATTACAGTCACAATTCTGAAAACAGAATATGAAAACATAATCATTCAAATATTCAAATCTCAGATGTTTTGAGAATGACCCACACACACTGTACACTGAACAGTAATTAGAACGTAGGATGAATTACAGCAAGTCAATTTCGATTAAACTTTAAATGCACTTGCGGTAAATTGTAGGCTTATATTTTAGAATAACGGCATTACACACACTGTTAAACTATTTTACCTACAGCAGCGTTTGTCAGTGACATTTAGGGATTTATTCAGTGACATAAACGTCTGCCATCTTGGACTCATTGTGTTGCAGGTAAATTGTTTTATTTAAGCCTCCAACACAAAGGCTGATTCTCTAATATCATTCATTTTCCTGTATGTAGGTTTAATGTGTTACTGCACTGTATAAAACATTATAGCTTTTTTTCATACATTAAATTTTATAGCACACAATATTAAACAGGGCACTTTGTTTGTTTTGCCTGTGAATGCATTAATATTACAGACCAATACGACATTAAAGTAAACAATGCTCTTTTAAAAGAAACTCGTAAAAGCCAGTGAGACAGAGTGTGTGTGTGTGTGTGTGTGTGTGTGTGTGTGTGTGTGTGTGTGTGTGTGTGTGTGTGTGTGTGTTCAGTCGTATTTTACGGCTCTGTGGTTTTCCCCTGCGTGTTTGTGCTCTGCATGTTCAGGAAGTCGAAGCCTGTTTTGTCTGGTTTTGGGTCTCTGTGGGTTTCTGGGGAAACAAAAAAAAAGAGGAAAATGTCTTGTGTGTGTTTATTTGTTTGTGTGTGTGTGTGTGTGTGTGTGTGTGTGTGTGTGTGTGTGTGTGTGTGTGTGTGTGTGTGTGTGTGTNTTTGTTTGTGTGTGTGTGTGTGTGTGTGTGTGTGTGTGTGTGTGTGTGTGTGTGTGTGTGTGTGTGTGTGTGTGCTTTAAACTGGAAGTATAGAACAGCTCAGTGTCAGATGAGGTGAATGTCCTGTAATGTTATTAGAAATTAATTCCTTTTCGGTAAAGAAAAATGGTTTGTTCTCCAAATCTGAGTTTTCTGGAAGAACCTTTTTCCCGCAACAGATAATATCATTAACTGTGATGAAGTATTAACTTTTAAAAGTCTGTGATCATACAAGATCGTGTCTTACATATTGCTTAATAAATTAATAATAGTTGAAAATGAATGACAGAAAAAAATCACCTGCTTCTTTGATATTTTGCCTCGGATTATAAAATAACACTCTGCACAGGGTTTGCATTTCTATTTTTATTTATTTGCTGCTGTACGTTCAGGTCCACAGCTTACAGACACGACCTTTCGACAAATCATACGTGTTGTTCTTCAGTCTCTCCACCAATCAGAAGTCGAGTCATTCAGTACCAGCACTGTGAGCATCATCAACATATCTGTGCTGAAAAAAGATATAGCACCATATATTTAGCAGTTATAATATTTATACATATATATTTACATTTTCCCCAACACCCTATACTTAATTGCCCATAATGATGCAGTGACAACATTTTTTAAATTTAAAATCAATAACTGAAATCTCTTACAGTGTTTTCATAAGTCTGGGAAATAAGTTATGAGATATGTTCGGGTAAACCGTCGTTAAGGACGATGTCCAGAAGAAGGATACATCGCTGCAAGCTTTGCGCACCCGGATTTGGGCAGTTTATCCCATTCCTCATGGCAGATCTTCTCAAGCTCCGTCAGAGTGGATGGCAAGCGTCCGTGAGCTAAGCTGAGTGGGTGCACTCTGGAGGGGGTTTATTTCAAGGATGGTCCTGTATATGGCTGCAATCATCCATCCCTCAATTGCTACCAGTGTCCCTTTCCCTGCCACTGAGAAGCACCCCCCAAAGCACGATGCTGCCACCACCATGTTTCACCGCAGCGATGGTATTAGCCAGACGATGTGCAGTGCCTGTGTTTGCTCTTCTGCCCAAAGAGTTCAGTTTTCCTCTCATCAGACCAGAGAATCAATTTCCACATGTTGCCCGAGTCCTTTATGCTGTCATGCATAAAGTCTCCACTCTGCCATGACGGCTTGATGGAGTGCTGCAGAGATGGTTGTTTGTCTACGCAGGACTTTTGGAGCTCTTTTTGAGTGATCATTGGGTTCTGTCTTATCTCCCTGACCAAGGTCCTTCTTTCCAAGATGCCCAATTTGGCCAGAGAGCCAACTCCAGTGAGGTTCAAGGTTGTGTCACACTTCTTCCCTTTCAAAATTATTGAGACCACTGAGGTCCTGGGAACATTCAAAGCCTTAGAAACGGTTTTATGTCCATTGATTGCGGAGATCCGTGGACAGTTCCTTGGACGTTATGGCTTGGTTTTTGTCCTGACAATGGAGCGTAAATTATGGGCCCTTAAACCCTGCTGTGTGCCTTTCCAAACTCCAACAGGGGGACTCCAAATGACTTATATACTCATCTCAGGGATAATTCGTGCAAACAGGATGCACCTGACCACAATTTGACGTGCCACAGCAAAGCGTCTGAATACTTTTGTGAATAAGAGATTTTAGTTTTTGATTTTTAATTAATTTTCGAAAATCTCTAAAAGCAGGTTTTCACATCATTATGGGCGATTAAGTGTAGATTGACGGGTAAAAATGGCAATTAGCCACTCACAATTAAATCCACAACAACAGCAAGTAAAGGGGTCTGAATACTTTCTGAATCCACTGTACACACACACACACACACACACACACACACACTTAGATTAGGCAGCTGCATAATAGCCAACTGAGAGAATGAGAAATAAAGACTATATTTATTTATTTGTTTGTTTATTACACTGCTTCACTACTTAGCCATTAGTTTTTACCTCATGTATTAACAAATTGTGCACTAAATATTAATATATTATTAATAGTGTGTAGTGATTTAGTCATATAACAAAAAAATAAATAGTTCTTTTTTTTTTATTAGAAAGCTACTGAAACTAAAGGTCAGCTCTTATACATGAATGATGGTATTTGTGCACAGAAATGTATGATTGCATTTTTTAAATACGGTTAACAAATAAAATAAAATAAAATTAAAAAAAAAAACAGACGTGGGCCTCTTTAAATTGGTAGCCATGTTAGAGTTGCGATCTTTAAGATCTTTCAGATTCATAAGGAGGACAAATGGAAATGTAACTGATTAAGAAAACAGGAATTATTTTTTAAATTATACTTAATTAAAGTAAAGATCTTGGGAAATGTGATCATTTTAGCAACAAAGTATGATGACTAAAGTATGCACACACACACACACACACACACACACACACACACATTCTGGATAGACAGACAAAGAAACATACTGAGTCATCCTCTGACCTCTCCCTCACACTCACATGTCTGTAGTTATCCCTTCCTATAATTGTGTGTGTTTTCCTCCTTTTATTGCCGTGGATTGTGTGGGGTCTTCACGTGATGAAGAGCAATAGTGTTCGTTCAGAATGTTTGCTCTGAGTTCAGATTGGATTCAGACCCCTTCAGGTTTTTTGTACACTTTCTTGTGTTATGGGTTTAATTTGTTTAAATCAAAAACAAAAGCCTCTCATTTAGAAAAGTATTCAGACCCTTTATTCACAGCTTCGAGGCTTCTTGGGTAAGTCTCTGCAAGCTTTCCACACCTGGATTTGGGCGGTTTCTCCCATTCTTCTTGTCAGATCCTCTCAAGCTCAATCAGATTGGATGGGAAGAGTGTGTGAACTGCCATCTTCAGCTCTCTCCACAGATGTTCTTCAGGGTTCAGGTCTGGTCTTCAGAGACTTGTCCTGAAGCTACGCCAGTGTTGTTTTGGCTATATGCTTTGTGCTGAACCTTGTGGTGAACCTTCACTCTAGTCTGAGGTCTTGTGCACTTTGGAGAACAGTTTCTTCAAGGACCTCGCTGTGTTTGGCTGCATTCATAATTCCCTCAATTTCGACCAGTCTTCCCATCCCCCATAGCATGATGCTGCCACCACCATGCTTCACCATAGTGCTGATGAGCAGTACCTGATTTTTGCCAGATTTCAGCCTGAAGAGTTTTTATTCCTCCTGCTGTCAGACTCATTTC
>CM074967.1:1183964-1186464 GCA_037577455.1 Pangasius macronema | reverse complement strand
TTACAGACTTTTAACGCCTCATTTTTAAAGATCTGTGTCACAATTAAAAGGGAATTTAACTGATTTACTTGGAGTTTCCTGCTGGACAGCATCAGTGCAGAAGCTCATCAGTGAGTCACGTGACTTTAAAAGGGACGCAGTGAATGTTCCACAGATACACACATGAGAAATGGGTTTCGTTGCTGGAGAACATCAACTGAGCTTAACTACTCGCTGTGGGGTGCTCGCTAAAGCTAAAGCTAAAGCTAAAGCTAAAGCTAATCCTGTCTGCTGAAGGCCTCGCTGCTATCAAAAAAAAACCAGGAGTGTGCTATTAATAGCGACGTATTTCGAGAAGCAGGTTCTAGAGAAGGAGAAACGTGCTTAAAGTGCGTCTCGGTTAGGTCTCGCTCGATACCACACACACACACACACACACACACACACACACACACACAGGGTTGTGAAGGAGGCCTGGTGTAATCCATTTTCAGCATGGCAGTCATCGCAGGCAGGCTGGGAAACAGAATAAAAACTATTTCAGCACTAAAGCATTCGCTTCCACTGATCCATGAATACATTTAAATATTAATTAAAAAAGCATCAAACCTTATGCTAGTCTCTTTATACCCTTATCATATATGCTATATGTATTTATCCTATACAGATATATGGCTGTTACGAGTCTTTTGGGATCCAGCTGCTCACATAAATAATGGCACCCCATGTGTAATGCACATTAATGACTCGGTCGGTTTAAAGGTAATAATCAGTTATACGATTTGTGTGAAATAATAAAACACAGCGCGGTGGTGTGATGGCGTGGAGTCACTCTTACCGCCCTGGCGCTGATTATTTTCCTACAGCAGCGCGTAAGTGTGTACTTTTTAATGTTGTGGAGGGTTTTTTTTTCCTCCTTGCTGAAAACTTCACTGTACGAGTCTCATTCGTACCCTGAGTGAGCTGTTGCTATAGAAACGATAACGTATCAGAGCGAGCGCATTAATATAAACCTGCGCTACTGTCAGAGCCGCTGNGCTGTTACAGAGAACTAATCAACACCAGGAATAAACTGCTCACAGTGTTCACTTCAGATGTAGTCTGTCTAGACGTCGACTGGACGTTTAAAAAACAGATGGCAGAAGTGCAGGACGATATACAGCAGCACAGTTAAACTGCGATATGGAGATAAAAATGTTTTTAAAGTTTAATAATAATATCGCAGCTTTCCAACAGTCCATCTGAGACGTAGGCTGCGAGGTAGGCGGCGTTTTTTGAGATATAGAGTCTGTCCCACTCGGGAGGCGGCGTAAAGACGGCTGTGTTATAAGAGTCCTTATTTTTGGA
The DNA here is from genome assembly GCA_037577455.1 of Pangasius macronema. Taxonomy (NCBI): domain Eukaryota; kingdom Metazoa; phylum Chordata; class Actinopteri; order Siluriformes; family Pangasiidae; genus Pangasius; species Pangasius macronema. The sequence goes on along the minus strand of CM074967.1, from coordinate 1,185,138 downwards.
TGCAGTGATAGTGCTGGTGTGTGTGTCTGTGTGTGTGTGTGTGTGTGTGTGTGTGTGTGTGTGTCCTTCTCACAGAGGACAATCCCACAGAGTCAACGAGTGGAGTTATTAAATAAAGTAGTGTTGAATATCGTAAACTGACCTGTAACCTAATGCACATGGATGGTCTCTCTCTCTCTGTGTGTGTGTGTGTGTGTGTGTGTGTGTGTGTGTGTGTGTGTGTGAGAGAGGGGGTTATGGGTTCTCAGTATGTCTGTCTGTATGTGTGGGAAGAGTGTCTGTGTGTGTCTGTGTTTATGGCTGTGTGTGTGTGTGTGTGTGTGTGTGTGTGTGTGTGTGTGTGTGTGTGTGTGTGTGTTGGGGGTTGTCAGGTCTCAGTACGTCTGTGTGGGTGTGTGAGAGTGTGATGAGGTCACACCCAAGGTCAGCTGCCAGTCCTCCTGATCTGTGTGTGTGTGTGTGTGTATGTGTGTGTGTGTGTGTGTGTGTGTGTGTGTGTGTTGGCTTAAAGGCATTGAGTAGACTTATTACTAAAATAATAATAATAATGTTTTTATTTATTTATTTACTTGCTTACTAGTTAGGGAAAAATAGGGAACTAAGGCACTAGGGAACAGGGGGTGACTTTTATACATCAGAGCGTTATTACTGTGCGCAGGGCTAAGTGTGAGTAACGCAGCTCGCTGTGTGTCGGTATCACATGGCTACACTGTGATTATAAACATTACGGTAGCACTGCGATGTAAAACATTACGTGTCCAAAGATTGTTTCTACCTGCTCAGTAACAATATCGTGTCTGTTTAATCATTATTATCGTTATATATATGGTGTAACTTGATTTTTGTTCCATGAATTGTTATGATGTGCTACTCGGGCATTCACACGTGATACTCAAGCAGTTACGGTAGAAGTGCTGCTGGAGTATTTAAGTTAAACACGTTACCTGAGCGTTTATGGTAAACATTTACAGTGGACTTGTGACTTGAGCATTTACAGTAGACGCTTTCCTCAAGCATTTACGGTAGACTCGTTCCTCAAGCATTTACGGTAGACTCATTCTTTGAGCATTTATGGTAGATGTGCTATTCAAGCATTTACGGTAGACACATTACTTGAGCATTTGCGGTAGACGTGATACACAAGCAGTTACGGTAGAAGTACTACTCGAGTATT
>CM074967.1:1140999-1168917 GCA_037577455.1 Pangasius macronema | reverse complement strand
GGGGATGCTGGAGTTTCATGAAGATTAGTAGTGTTTCACATGTTGGTATTTAATGCTCTGTGTTTGTTAATATTAACAGATGAATGTTGGTCTCTGTTGTTTAAAGATAAACTTTGGTGGGTAAATATTCATATTTGAGGCTGAACGTTACCATTTGGTGTTTGCTGTGTTATGTTGGTATTTTATTCCCGTAAATATTGGAATACTATTCAGTGGTGTTGGATGAAGAATGGTGCTGAATATGTTTTTTTCTCTCTCCTTCACTCAGGTGATGTTCGGGCCACGGAGTTTCGATCGCTTCGTACCTCCTTCGTTTATCCAGAGGGAGCAGTCGAGCCGTTTCCAGCCCACGTACCCACAAATGCAGACGCAAATCGAGCTCCCGCCCACCATCTGCCTGTCAGACGGCGAGGAGCCGCCGCCCTATAAAGGCCCCTGCACTCTCGCCCTGAGAAGCCCCGAGCAGCAACTCGAACTGAGCCGCGCTTCTGTGCGAGCTCCGCCCAATCGCACTGTTTTCGATAGCGACATCATGGACGTTTACGGGCCCAGGCCGCCCAGCACACACTCGGGCAAGAGTGCCTCGTACTCGCGCCTTCAGGGGCAAGGACCACCACCCACTTACAGCGATGTGATTGGTCGATCTTACCCAAACTTCACCTCCTCCTCCTCCTCCTCCTCCTGTTTCTTGCACCAGCACAGCAATAACGCACCGCCGTCCAATCAGAGGAAGGCGAAGGATGGAAGACGCGACAAACCGACTTGACTGACAAGCACAGAGTGGGAGGGGCTGTGCTCTTTGGACCCTGTTCATAAATATGCGAAAGGGGGTGTGGCTTCCCTCCAAGCACTCATTCCCTTGCACAATTTAGTAATCCAGAAAATCGAGGAACCAAGCTTAAGTGAATATCACTTTTGTATACTTTTTTCATTTTAATTATTTTGCTAAAACTTGTGGGCCTCGCGTGGATGTTCAGGCTTGTCGGCAACTTTCTGTTCCTGTTTTGTGTACGCTTTCTTTTATTTAAGATAAATCAACGTTTTTTTGGTTTTTTTTGCAGATCGCTCAAGAAACTGCACAGGATAGAGGATTTTTTAGAACTTGTTTTAATTTTTTTAACATTCATGCACAAGAAACCCTTAAGTTCTTAACCAATCGAAATCCAAATTTGAGTGCCATGATTCGTCTAATTGTTACTTAAATCTCAGTGATTTCATCAAAATGCAGAGCAAAAATCTACATTGCACTAACTTTTAGTATTTCTTTTTCTTTTTTTTTGGTTCATATTCTAATTTTTAAGCATATTTTAGTATCCATTTCACTTTTGTTTCTTAAAACTAGGGACTTCTGATCCAGCCTAAAAAAAATCCACTATTAACCCACAAGATGGCACTTAAAAAAAGGGGGTGTTGTTTAAATTCTGTTCATTTTTCTCATAAAGTGTCATTTTTCATCCTTTCAAAATAGCACTTTAAAACTTGCTCGCTTCAGCATGGTCCAAATGCAAGGGAATCATGGGAAACATAGTCTTATGCACATCCACAATGTCGAGCACGCCTCATTGGCTAGCTTCTTTCTTGTTTTCTTAGAATTGCCTTGAGAACCGAGAACCACTGGCGCGTAGTTTTACAAACACTCGTAAAAAAGCCAAACTCGTTAGCTATGAAATATTCCTTTGTCTTGCTTCCTGTTACGCGTATACGTCGACCGTCTTTTCCTAGATCGAGTGTTAGCATGATGTTCAGTAACTCAAAACATTTGAGAAGTTTAGACTATAAACTTACAAAAATAACGTTCCTGTGATGTTGTAAAAAAAAGTGTCATGTCCAGTGATACAAAAACAAACATAACGGGAATGTTAGCGTCCATTTATACAACTACAAATGTTGCAGAAACGTTGCATAAGAACGTTCCTCAAAACCATCAGATTGAACCTTCTGGGAAGCAAAAGTAACGTTCTGAAAACGTTCTGCTAACCTTAAATTGTTCCAATAAATTTTTTAAAGCACTCTCGTGCACTGACAGGAACATGTACAGCTCAATTCAGTTTATTTACTTGTATAGCGCTTTTAACAATGGACATTGTCACAAAGCAGCTTTACAGAAATAAATGGATTCACAAAAAATATATTATAAATATTTGAATTTATCACTGTGAATTGATCCCTAACAGGACAGGACATTGTAGAGATTGTAGAGATTCAGATCAGCATGTTAGGATGCTAGCTAGCTAGCTGAAAGGGCAACAGTTACAAACCTGGTCATGTGACATCACCGCTAAGCTAAGCTAAGCTAATTACAGCACTGCTTTAAGGCTAACTAGCTTACTAGCAAGCGTAGATGTTAAATCTCATTTTAGTAGTCAGCTGTGTTTGCTAACACGATAGCTAATGTTTGGCTAACTATATACAATCTTTTGTCATTAAAACTGGTAGCTAGGCTTGCTAGATAGCTAATAAATGAAAAATTAAACAGCGTCATCCTAACACCATTTTTAAAAATGGCATCGAGTCAGCTGATTCAGCACTTAAGATGGCTTTTCTACCAAGTGGAAGTGAAAAAGGGCGTTTCAAAAATCGCAAGACAGCCGCCGTACTACGCTCAGTGCGATTCCATCGGCTCTCACTCGCAGTTACTCATCCTTATTGTGTGTGTGTGTGTGTGTGTGTGTGTGTGGTCCTGCTGCTGCTATGCTAATGCTAACGTTATTGCTAATGCAAATGCTAATGCTGCTCTCCATTGTCTCACGTTCACATGTACTTCATTTTTACATGTTGTTTCCTTTCATTTTTACGTGTTTAATCTTCATTTCTTTCTCCTCACGTGTATTACTGCTGCATCCACTGTTTAAAACCTCCGAGTGTTGATTATATTTTATATTTTGACGTTTGTTGCATGTTTCTCTGAGCAGATTTGGTGCCTAAAAATTGTGGTAAAGCAGAAATAGGAACCTTTTCACTTTGCACTCCAAACCCCAAACACCCCCCAACCCAACCCCACCCCAAAAAATACCCCCCCCACCTTCGTTGTGCCTCACTTCCTACGGTGCTTTTTTCACAAGTCCGACTTTGTTTATTCGTACTGTGCTGTATAAATATATAACTTGAAAATATTATGCACATATCCTACCCAATGGGTAGATGAAAAAAACCACAAGAGAACAAATGTTAATACTGTAATATAATGTATAGAAGATATTACGATGAGAAATTTAACATGGCGGCATCAGGTTTTTTGTGAATGCCCTGCAATTGTGCTTTTTGTCTTTTGTAAAAAACAAAACAAAGAAAAAAAAAGAAAAAAGAGATAATAAAATAATACTACAGTATAGTCAAAACATAAGTTACAAAAAGTACTTCTTATATTTTTTTCTTATATCTGCTATGTGATGATTATGAGGCGGTCGCATACAGGACAAAACTCGCTGCTGCTTTTATAACTTCCAGAGAAATTATCATTATTAATGCCAGCGCTTGCCATTTATTTATTTGACTTTTTTATTATTACTATTATTATTATTATTATTATTATTATCATCATTATTATTTAGTGAGTGATAGATGTCCGGACTTTAAAATAACACAGAACAGAAGAGCTGTATCTTATTTCACCAAACAGACACGAATGGAGAGTTAACAAATAAAGGTTTTGGATCATATCCAGTTTGATGTCTGTTTTTTTTTTTTCTCTGAGTAAACACATCCAGATTGTGTTTCTCTGAAGGAGGTGTAGAATGGTACGGAAAATTTACAGGAGGATAAATATTTATAGATTTACAGAATGATCCATTAAAGTCAGATAAATTCAAAGGATGAGAAATGATCATTTTAGCATAAGTGTACAGTATAATACATTTAAATCATGCTAAATTTACAGTATGAGAAATTTACAGTATAAATTTAATGTAATGTAAATTTATAGCATGAAAATTTTAAATATATTATAAATGTAAAAATGATTTAAAAAGTGAAAATGATCAATTTAAAGTATACATTTACAGTATGGGAAAAATACTGTATGAAAAATGTAAAGTATGATAAATAGTATAGTATGAAATTTACAGTATGATAAAACATTTCTTACTCTGTACAATTCATACTCTTTAAATGTCATACTTAAAATGACATACGATTTAAATTTCACAACTGTAATGTAAATTTTGAAAAAATCTACATTTTAATAAATTTAAAATGATACATTGACACTATGAGGAATTTACCGTATAGAATTTACAGCATGAAAAATGTAAAGTGTGTTAAATTTACAGAATGAAGTTTACAGTATGTTACATTTAAAGTATAAATTTACATTTTTTGCATTATCCAGAGTGACTTATATTTATCTTTGTTTATACAAAAAAAAAAAAACTTTTACCAAATTTACTGAATAGTAAATTTACAGTATGATGATTAAAATATGAGAAATTTTGCAGTAAATATTTAAAGTACAGTAAATTTACATCCTGGAAAATGTACGTGTAGAAAGGTTTAATGATTTTACCTTATACTCTTACAATATGATCGACTTAATGTGTTACAATTAAAGTGTGACATTTACATCTTAAGCATAAAGTATCTTGTTGATATATAAATGTCATACTATGTAAAATTGGTGCTATTTAAATGTCATTATAATTGCACGACATTTTACTTAATATTGTTGATCGTCTCTGCACGTTTTCTCCACTCGGCCGTTATTTTCCTGCAGAGAGAGAGAGAGAGAGAGAGAGAGAGAGAGAACTGCTGCATGCAGATGAAAACAAGAGCAGTGTGTAAATATAGACACAGACACACCACCAAGTGTGTGTAAGTGTGAGTGTGTGTGTGTGTGTGTGTGTGTGTGTGTGTGAGAGAGATGCACTTCCTCCCCCTTCACTTGGCTGGCACCTGCGGGGCCACAGCAAGGTCACAGACACCTCGAGTTCACACACACACACACACACACACACACACACACACACACACTGCTGTCTCTACCAAGGGTGTCTGATATAGAGTATGGAGACAGGGTCCACGCTAACACACAGGTAATTTTAATACAGAAAATGTTTTGCTTGTTAAAGCAGTTCATGATCCCTCCTACCACCTTTATGTCATTTCCTTTACGTCACAAACCCGAACATAAATCACGCTTTCTCGTGCACTACAGTGTGGCTTAAAGAAATCAGTCAAACGCACAAAATAAAATGTAAAAAAAATTTAAAACCTGATACAGAAGACGCCTTTGCTGTAAATTCCACCATCTTGGGATTGTGGTGATCACATGACCATCATACTTCAGCATTTCTGAACAAAATGGCGTCTTGAGATTTGTAATCTTTGGAGAAAAGATGTGTTTTCAGATTTACCCTCTGTGTGTGTGTGTGTGTGTGTGTGTGTGTGTGTGTGTGTGTGTGTGTGTGTGTGTGTGTGTGTGTGTGTGTGTGGACTAGAGCACGGAACATAAAAGAGAAAAGATTTTTTCTTTTTTTTTAAAAAAAAAGTAAAAGAAAGGAATAGAGAAACTGACAAGCCAAAGAGAGCAAACGAGAAAGAGTAAGAAATGATAGAAGGAGGACAGTAAATAGAAAGGAAAATAAATAGGAGACAGGAAGAAGGGGAAAGAGAAATAAAGAAAATCAAACCCAAGAAAGAAGGAAACAGATGTAGACAGAAAGAGTGTAAAAAAGAGAGAGAAAAATGCAAGAGAGAAAGAAAGATATAAAGACAGAAATAAGAGTGAGAGAGGGACTGAGAGAGAATGAAAGAAGGTGATTGAGAGAGAGAGAGAGAGAGAGAGAGAGAGAGATGAAGATTGCAAATAAAAAAGGAAGGAAAAGACACAGGAAAGTGTGAAGATGAGAGAAAATAAAATACAGAGAGAAAAGGGAACAGAGAGTAAAAGAGAAAAGAGAAGGGAAAGAAGGAAAGAGTGACAATGAACAGGAGAAAAGAGTAGAAAAAGAGACAGACATCGCAGAAACCAAGATAGAAAAACAGACTATGTAATGAAATAATTAAACGAGAGAGAGAGGGGGGGGGGGGGGGGCAGAGGGAGAGAGAGAGAGAGAGAGAGAGAGAGAGAGAGAGACAGAGGGAGGACAAACTGAAGTCCACATCCATTGCATTCAGGAAGTGTGAGATCAGGACGTGCTGTATTCCACATTCCACATTACTGCTCTGTGTGTGTGTGTGTGTGTGTGTGTGTGTGTGTGTGTGTGTGTGTGTGTGTGTCAGTGGGGAACATCTGGTGCAGGAGACACACCGCAGACTGGAAAAGTACACACTTCTCCCTACAGCAGGACGAGTGTGTGTGATAAAGTGGCAGGAAACTCCTGCGGTGTGTGTGTGTGTGTGTGTGTGTGTGTGTGTGTGTGTGTGTGTGTGTGTGTGTGTGCTGACTGGCCTCCGGGCATAACAGTAACAATCACAAACTCAAACACACAATCACACACACACACTCAGAGCGAGATGTAAGTGGATGTAAGTGTATGTTGTTTAATGACAGTGTGTGTGTGTGTGTGTGTGTGTGTGTGTGTATGAGAGTGTGTGTTTTGTAAATGAAGGAATGTAAATCTTTGACTATAAACCTGAATAGGAACAATATTTCATTTTATGTGCAACTGTGTGTTTAAATTTGGCTAAAATGATAAGTGTAATTGTGTGTATGATGAGTGTAGCAGTGAAAGACAAGATTCAAGATTCAAGATTCAAAGAACTTTATTAATCCCAGGGGGAAATTGCAAAACGATGTTCATGAATTACATTCATAGAACCCAATACAGAACCCAACACAGAGCCCAATACAGAATCAAACACAGAACCAAACACAGACCCCAATACAGACCCCAATACAGACCCCAATACAGAACCCAACACAGAGCCCAACACAGACCCCAACACAGAGCCCAATACAGAACCCAACACAGAGCCCAACACAGACCCCAATACAGAGCCCAACACAGACCCCAACACAGACCCCAACACAGAGCCCAATACAGAGCCCAACACAGAGCCCAACACAGACCACAACACAGAGCCCAATACAGAGCCCAACACATAGCCCAACACAGACCCCAATACAGAGCCCAACACAGAGCCCAACACAGACCCCAATACAGAGCCCAACACAGAGCCCAATACAGAGCCCAATACAAAACCCAATACAGAGCCCAACACAGAGCCCAATACAGAGCCCAATACAGAGCCGAATACAGAGCTCAATACAGAGCCCAACACAGAGCCCAACACAGAGCCCAACACAGAGCCCAATACAGACCCCAACACAGAGCCCAACACAGACCCCAACACAGAGCCCAACACAGAGCCCAACACAGACCACAACACAGACCCCAACACAGACCCCAACACAGACCACAACACAGAGCCCAACACAGAGCCCAACACAGAACCCAACACAGAGCCCAACACAGAGCCCAACACAGACCCCAATACAGAATCCAACACAGAGCCCAACACAGAGCCCAATACAGAACCCAATACAGAGCCCAATACAGACCCCAATACAGAGCCCAATACAGACCACAACACAAAGCCCAACACAGAGCCCAATACAGAACCCAATACAGAGCCCAATACAGACCACAACACAAAGCCCAACACAGAGCCCAATACAGAACCCAATACAGAACTTAATACAGAGCCCAACACAGACCCCAACACAGAGCCCAACACAGAGCCCAACACAGACCACAATACAGAACCCAACACAGAGCCCAATACAGACCACAACACAGAGCCCAACACAGACCCCAACACAGAGCCCAATACAGAGCCCAACACAGAGCCCAACACAGACCCCAATACAGACCACAATACAGAACCCAACACATAGCCCAACACAGAGCCCAACACAGACCACAACACAGAACCCAACACAGAGCCCAATACAGACCCCAATACAGACCACAATACAGAACCCAACACAAAGCCCAACACAGAGCCCAACACAGAACCCAACACAGAGCCCAACACAGAACCCAACACAGAGCCCAATACAGAACCCAACACAGAGCCCAATACAGAACCCAACACAGAGCCCAATACAGACCCCAATACAGAACCCAACACAGAGCCCAATACAGACCCCAATACAGAACCCAACACAGAGCCCAATACAGAGCCCAATACAGAGCCGAATACAGAACCCAATACAGACCCCAATACAGAGCCCAACACAGAGCCCAATACAGAGCCCAATACAGAGCCCAATACAGAACCCAATACAGAGCCCAATACAGAGCCCAATACAGAACCCAATACAGAGCCGAATACAGAACCCAATACAGACCCCAATACAGAACCCAACACAGAACCCAATACAGAGCCAAACACAGAACTCAACACAGAACCCAATACAGACCCCAATACAGAGCCCAACACAGAACCCAATACAGACCCCAATACAGAGCCCAACACAGACCCCAACACAGAGCCCAACACAGAACCCAACACAGAACCCAACACAGAACCCAATACAGACCCCAACACAGAGCCCAAAACTTTTGTTATATTTTGCCTTTTTTCTCAAACTATGAAGACTTTATTCTAGCATTATTATTATTATAACTTTGTTCTCGTAATTTTATAATTTTTTCTCCCAAATTTTTATCGGAAAAAAGGGACTTTATAACACTTAAATAAGAACTTTATAAGGACAAAATAAGAGTCTTATAATACTGAAAAAAATCACGTTATATTATGATTTTTTTCCCCAAAAAATTGTATGACTTTTATTCTTGAAATATTGCGAGTTTATTCTTGAAATATTCTTATTTTATTCCTGCAATATTATCTTTTTTTTTTTTATTTAAATGTGTTATGGACTGTATTATAAAAAAGCCAGTAAATGTAAGAGCAGCACTCTGATGAAGGCTCCATGCTGTAGAATGTGATCCTTATGCACTTTTCCCCAAACTGCCGATTCTGATTTCTCTTCAACTGGCAGAAAAAAACGTACCGAATTTGTAATATTTATCTCACACACGACCCCGTCCCTGTTCGGAAAAGAGTTCCTCTGTGCATTTAAGAGCACCACAGCCGGCACTTCTTCACACGAAAGGGTTTGAGTGTGTTTCATCAGAAGGGGAAAAGTAAGGTGACATCAGCTAACTGTCTCTTTCATTGCTAACGTTCACGCGACATGCTGCTGAGGTAAACGTCGCGGTTTTCCCGTAACGTAGCTAGCTAGCTGCTGTCCTGCTGCTGGTGTTAGACGTATTGTATGAGTGTATCAGGACAATCCCTTAGCGGTATAAAATGAAAGAAATCTTCTTAATGAAGCACAGACACAGGCACAGACACCGCGAGCGTATAGTGAGCCGTCACAGGAAACGGGAGGATGTGCTAATCTTCTGAATCTTCTAGATACTCGACGTTGAACATACCAGTGAGTAAGAGGTCACAGGATCTTTCCATGTGAGTGTGACTCTCTCTCTCTCTCTCTCTCTCTCTCTCTCTCTGTCCGAGCCGCTCCACAGCAACAAACACACGTCCCAGAATAGTTGGGATGAAATTGCTGACATTTTACACGTCGACACGTAAAGCTAGCGGCCAGCATGTGTTTGGGATCGGACCCACTTTCCACTGGACAGAGCTTTCACTCGTCTGCATCCACAAAAGGAGATCAGCTGCCTTATCACCTGCGTACAGACGTATACAGACCCCATACAGCAGAACGTACTCATAAATCATTCGCACGAGCACTGAAATGAATAAGAAAGTTGGTATCCCATGTTCCGCTCCTGAGTTCCTGTAAATTTCCGTATAAGGAGCTTCTCCGATCGATCGGCTTTACACCGTGTAAACGATGACGAGTTTACACAACGCGACTTCATATACCGGTTACGCTGTCAGATTGTTTAGTGAATAAATAAAGTCAGTCCTTCTTACACTAAGGTTTTTGTTTTAGGTATCGAATTCCGTTTGTTCCGAGCCCGTTCAAAAGTAATGGCGCCTCACATAAGCAGGAAGACTTCACTGGAATGCTGTATTGCCGGAAGGCGTTCTTTCAGCGTTCGGTCGTTTTCAGCTCTCTGTGAGGTTTGCCTTTTATGAAATATTGTGGGCGTGGCTAAATGTAAATCGACTGGTAATTTTACAGCTGATTCGCATTCGATGCCTTCATCAACATACATGATAACATGTGAGTATAAGAACATCAGAGCTCCCATGCTTTTGTAAGTCTGGCAGGAAATTTTCGTTTAGGCCACGAAACATTTACACGATTTTATGATTAAATGGTTGATTAATGAGGCCTGATTTGTCTCTGAAATACAGATGAAGGAGGTAAAATAATCAAAAGCAGAACCTCGTGGAACAGCGTACTGTCAAATCTCTAATTCTGTTAATGCTAACAAATTTGTATTGTTCTTTCAGGTCAGAGAAAAGACAGGAAGATAACCTCCTCCCTCGCCTGTGTGTGTGTGTGTGTGTGTGTGTGTGTGTGTGGTCATGGAGGTGTTGACAGAAGTGGACCGTGGCATTAACACCTGTGCTGCACCACTCTTAAACTCCATCCCTCTTTCTCTCTCTCTCTCTCTCCAATGTTGGAAGTGTCAAGTTGCACCCGACAAATGCTTCACACACACGTGTACCGTCTAGACGTGTGTGTGTGTGTGTGTGTGTAGAGGTCAAATACAGGGCGTACATTCTTTCACTGTGACAGACACAGCCATTTCATGTGGGGAGGTGGGGAGTGCTCTCTCTGTCTCACATTCCTACACACACACACACACACACACACACACACACACACACACACACACACACACATACACACACTCAAGAGGCAGACTAAACATCTTACTTCAGTGGCTGGGGCTGAGATAAACCATGCCTTGCCTAACACTAGCACTGCACACACATACATATACACACACACACACACACACACACACACACATACTCACACACACAGCTGAAGGTCAATCATAAACATTTACACACTAAAAGGTACAAGTTTACATTAAGAGATCAGATGATGAAAGGAACGTTTAGTCTAAAAATGAAATGTACACAGTTTCCCCTCTTTACTCCAGACGCACTCGATCAGCCGAGACGTGCTCAGTGTCTCAAATCTGCTTCCTCGAGCTACGAGGCTAAGGCTTATAACAGCGTCCAGTTAAGCATGGTGCTAAACTAAATGTGTGTGCATGAGTGTGTGTGTGTGTGTGTGTAAATCCTGGGTGGCACCCAAACATATAATTTAAAAGATTATCTATTTATATTTTTATTTCGGGACAAGTCGGAGACAATCGAAATCACAGGGATGATGGGAAAAGATATATTGTAACTGTATGTAATATATATCCTGTCTGAACAGAGTGAGTAACGATCGCGTCATATCTTGTGGCTTTTTCTTCAGGAAAACTTTAAAACGCAGAACGATAAAGTACAGATGACGTATAAAACGCGTGTCAGAGAAGCAGTGCTTCAGGGGCTTTAAGGACGTTACTGAGCTCCTAGCACAGGTAGAGGCTACAGGCATGTCATGATCATGTGACCCACTATTAATCCAGCGGTTATAACAGAGGACATAACAATGAGTGTGTATTAAAATGAGGTGTGTGTAGCACGTGTGGAGGTTTTTATTGTGAAGTGTGTGCATATCATGAAGACACGCCCATCTCTGCGATTTATAGAGAGATCATGTGTCCTGTGTGATTAGATCAGAATTACTCCACACATCCTCCAGCAACATGTGTCTGGAAAACTAATCCCATCCAAATAGTGCCTCACTCTGTTATTCTGTTAAACTGTTTATACGGTGAGTGTGTGATGACGCACCATGCTAACCTATAGCTATACGATTCGACAGCTTGCTAGCTACATTAGCCTTAGAGCTCCAACAGTGAACTTCTCGTCATCTTTGTCATTTTTTGCTCAGATAGCTCCTTCAGTATGACCTTAAACATACCATGCATTGCTGTGTATTCACTATTTGATGCTTCCAAAAATGCTTCCAGTTTCTTAAACCGTCTTTGTTGCTCTTTAAACTCCAACACATCCTGGTGTTCAGACTAACGCAGCCGGACGAACGGAGACAAACAGGACGCAAGTGACCTTGAAGTTTAATAACAGACCTTTGTCACGTGAGCCTCGCCGACAGATTTAGTACACAAACTGTTTGTCAGTCAGTGTGTGTGTGTGTGTGTGTGGCCTACACGCTCCCCCCTGATGGGAGTTTAATTGAATAGATCCTGGGCCCTGTGGTGTGTGTGGGTGTGTGAGTGTAAGAGGAAATAAAGACACCAGAGTGGAATCTGGAGATGTGACTAGTGCCCTCCTAGACAAGGGTATGAATTATTTACCTTTCCCCGAAATCTTCCTTTACAGATGAAAGAGACATAAAAAAATCATGATAAACAATCATCCTTTATATTACAGAGATTAAGTTCAGCTCAGTTTGAGTTTCTATAGTTGGAGACCTTCTATAAATTAGGAATTACAGGCTGTAAGAATTACAGTTTCGTTTATGTGGGTCAGGGATGAGAGTCACAGTTCAGGGGTTTAGGACACAGGGATTAGAAATGAGGAATTAGGGTGTAGATGTGGCAGATGATCTAATTTATGGGTAAGGATTAAAAAGTTAAGGAATAGGGTCTAGGTTACAGAGGCTAGGGTGTATAAGTAATAGGTTATTAATTTAAAATTAGAATTACAGTTTAGGGTACAGGCTTGAGGATTAAAAATAAGTAGGCATTAGAAATCATGGATTAGGTTGTAGGTGGTGTGGATTATAAATTAGGCTTTAAGGGTTAAAGAGTTAGGGTTTAGGGTATATTAGGGATTAGGGTATATTGAGTGTGGTTTAGAAATTGCAGATCTGGGTACAGAATTTAGATTATTAGATTAGAAATGAACAATTTGATATTATTGGGATTAGGCTGTTTTCCTGTATGTGAGGGTACAAGTGTTGGGGATTATAAATTGGAAATTAGGGATTAGGGGACAGACAGTGGGGTTAGGGTATAGGGATTAGGGTTTAGGGTACAGGCAGTGGGGTTAGATTTTGGGGATTAGGGTTTAGGGTGCATGCATTAAGGATAAGAGATTAGGGATTAGGGGACAGACAGTGGGATTAGGGTATAGGAATTAGGGTTTAGGGTGCTTGCATTAAGGATAAGAGATTAGGGATTAGGGGACAGACAGTGGGATTAGGGGACAGACAGTGGGATTAGGGGACAGGCAGTGGGATTAGGGTATAGGGATTAAGAATGAAAACGTTGCTTTAAGCGAGTGAACAAGAAAAATATAATTTTGCAAAAAAAAAAAAAAAAAAAAAGTTCTATTAGGTCAGCACAGAGTATTTATCAAAACAACATTTTTGATGGTACATGGGGGAGGAAGTGACATCACTCGTGCTCTGTGTCCTGATTGGACAGGACAGCTGCGTATCGGCGGTGTAGTTGAGACGGCTGCTGTGAGTGTATGTGTTCTCCTTCACACGTCTGCTCGAGGAGAGAGGGAGGGGGGAGGAGGTGTGCCAATCTGGGCGGGGCCAGGTGGGGGAAAAAATATCTAACACACACACACCCACACACACACACACACACCAGATTGCAATGTCATGTTACCGAGAAACTCTTCTGCCCTGAGACTTTGTAGCAGCTTTACCTCTGACTGTTACAAAGCGCTGATACTGGAGACTCCTTACATAAATATTAAATCAATGTCTCCTTACAGAAGACCGAACAAGTCCATGTGAATGAGCTCTTACTATAGAAACAATAACACAGTAGAATGAGTGCATTAATAATTAATAACATGAGCATTAATAATAATAATAATAATAATAATAATAATAATAATAATAATAATAACCTGGGATTTGCATTTTAACCTTATACAAATTCTATAATTGATTTTATACTTATATATTATTCTGATGTGTTAATATTCTCTTTAGAAGGACAAAGAACATTAAAGCAAGTTTGTTAATAATCTACTCAGTGGGGTTCAGTCTATTTATAATATAACACAGTGTATAAACACGCTTCACTAAAATCAGTTAGAAATCAGTTACATGGTCCACACAGGGGCAGAGAGAGCAGATTTAGTGAACACACCCCATGCTGTAATACACATTAAAGTCTTTATTTCCTGCATACAAACAAACCAACAGGCCAAAAATACAAAAACACATTGAAGTCTTCAGTTGGTTATTGGCTTTAGGACTGGGATTAAGAGGATCAGACTCAGGGTTTAGCAGGTCAGACTCAGGGTTTAGTAGATCAGACTCAGGCTTTAGCAGATCAGACTAAGGGTTTAGTAGATCAGACTAAGGGTTTAGCAGATCAGACTCAGGGTTTAGTAGATCAGACTCAGGGTTTAGTAGATCAGACTCAGGGTTTGGCAGATCAGACTCAGGGTTTAGTAGATCAGACTCAGGGTTTGGCAGATCAGACTAAGGGTTTGGCAGATCAGACTCAGGGTTTAGCAGATCAGACTCAGGGCTTAGCAGATCAGACACAGGGCTTAGCAGGTCAGACTCAGGGTTTAGCAGATCAGACACAGGCTTTAGCAGATCAGACTCAGGGTTTAGTAGATCAGACTCAGGGTTTAGTAGATCAGACTCAGGGTTTAGCAGATCAGACTCAGGGTTTAGCAGGTCAGACTCAGGGTTTAGCAGATCAGACTAAGGGTTTAGTAGATCAGACTAAGGGTTTAGCAGATCAGACTCAGGGTTTAGCAGATCAGACTCAGGGTTTAGGAGATCAGACTCAGGGTTTAGCAGATCAGACTCAGGGTTTATGGCTTAGGGGTTAGGGATGAGGGTGTGTCCGTTATAGGGGTGTAAACCTCAGGCTTCCACATGATATGATTACATTTCACAAGGCAACAATTCAAACAGATAACATTACGACTGAATCAGCTCTGACACGATCTCAATTCGTTCAGGAAGGATTCGATATCAGACCGTACCACTGGATCTGAAGCGACGTGATACGCTTTCGATTCTCAAGCAGCGATTCGGGATTTGACGATACTGCTGAATCTGATACGATGTGATAATGCTACGATACGATTTCGATACTTTAACGCACCGATTCAGCGACTGATGATTCCACTCAATGTTCTACATTCAAGTACGGCTCCATTTAGTATCCTCCATCAATACGTGGCTAATCTTGTTCAGAATCTGGAGTAGGCCCAGAGTTAATGTGTGAATGATGATGGTGTGAAGCAGGGGTCTTCAGTCCTGCGGATGAGATTAAAGACCCCTGTGTTACATCATCACCGAGGGCCAGTGTAGCTGCAGGCTTTCATCTGATTGAACAAGAGGAATCGGGTGTGGAGTGAAAGCCCTTTGAAGACCCCTGATGTAAAGTGTCAAAGTTATCAAAGGCGGGTAAATCACCTCAGTTTAAAGATATGATTTAAATTTTTGTCCTTTTTCAATAATAACCAATTTCCAATAACTTATAACAATTGATTTATGAGCCTAGTATGTAATAGGAGTTAGGGATTAAGGCAAGGGTAAAGGGTTCAGCATTAGAAACCATGCATAAGGTTTAATTCAGGGTCAGATGGCGGAGCACAGCACTGAACTGAGCTGATACATGATACAGGAAACAAACGGCAATTCTCCAAACACGATCTAAAGCGGCTTCTGGAGCTGATGCTCTGACTGAGCATACACAATCACATTCATTTCTGTAAAGTATTTAGCTGAAGGAAGCTCATCAGACCTGAGACAGCTAGAGAGGTCAGAAAGCGAGGTCATTTCCTGGTCTGATTAGTGACGTGGAGCCTTGGCTTGGTCAGAGACGACTGAGCAGAGATATGGGTGTGTTTATAGATCTGTTTAGAGTAGAGGTGTGCATCAGGACAAAAAAATCAGGGGCCGTATGTATAAAACTTCATAGAAATGTATATGAAATGTTCTTAAAAATAGTCTGAAGCTTTGAGTGTAAAAGACTTAAGTGTAAAAAAATTCTTAGTAAAAAGTAGGACTTGTGTACAAGCACGAGCTTTTTTATAAAGAAGCTAAAAGCAACTTTCAGCAAGTTTAAGACTGACTGAGGAGGAATTTAAGGACGACAGTGATGTCACCCAAAATGGCCACCCTCAACCTCTGAATCAGCCAATAGCGAGCCTGCGAAGGGAAAGTCACAGCAGCACGACACCATTCATTCACGATTCCATTAAGATATTGAAATAATTATTTTGATATTTAAATTTATTTTAAAAAATTTGCAGTTTTAATAACGAGTTTTAACACATGAAAAACGTGATAGTATTTAAGTGATTAAGGTGATGAATCACGTCATTCTAAATTGCACTCAAGACCAAAAACCAAAGCTGCTTATCTTAAAAAATGGATTCAAAAACAATACCTGTATCATAAGACCACGCCTGTGTCGTTTTATCAACTCCCTGTCGTCACATAATTCCCACAGATTCTTTCTTTGTTGGAAAGTGTGTGTGCTCCGGCTCTCCGCTGCCATCTGGTTAGTGCTAACGAGGTTAGGATACGTCTCCAGCACTCTTCAATAATTTAGGAGCAGAGACCTGTTCTTAACTTATTCTCAAGTCTAGGAAGAGGACTAAAATAACATCTTTCTTAGAATTCGACACACTTAAGACTAAAGCGTACACACAGCCCCAGGTGTGTGGGAGTTTTTACTTTAATGCAGGGGCTACGGGTTAGAACTCAGGGATGAGGGATGAGGGATGAGTGTGTGGGGGTGTGTGGGGGTTACAGCACGGAGGAATGGATTTAAAACAGATTCAGGGTGTAAGGGCTTTTAAAAAAGGCCATTTCTGATTGCTGTGAGAATAGGAACATGTATAAGGTTAATTGTGTGTGTGTGTGAGGGCTCAGACAGAGAAAGACTGATTTAAACCCAGTGTAGTGTAGTGTGTGTGTGTGTGTGTGTGTGTGTGTGTGTGTGTGTGTGTGTGTGAACAAACCTGTCTGTGCGAGTAGTACACATGCAGGGATTAATGCGTGTTAAAATGTAATCCCGAGACGCTCGTTTAACATTTTATTCACGGTGAACGACGACATTAGGAAAATCTTCCAGACTTAAACACACAGCTCTCCTCCTGAGACACAATCTTTCACCAGAGCTCACTAACATCTGAGAATAAAGTAAGGAGCTGTAGGAACAGTGAGTGATGAAGTGAGAGCTGGAGGAGTGTTGAGACGTTTCAGCTGCAGTGTGTGAGGTGAGGAGTGAAAGTGAGGAGAGAGCAGGAGCGCAGATGAGCTCGGTGTCTCTCTCTGCTGTTAGTGACGGGTAATAACAGCACACACACTGCATCAGGGAAGCAGCGCACGCTGCAGGAGTTTCAGTCCATTAACGTGTTAACGAGGGACTTACAATCCCACAGACACATCAACTGCAAAAATCAGGGAGAATTTGGATATTTGATGCGTCCTAGAAGCCACGGCATGAAACACCACAACTGATTACACTCGGTAATATTATTATTATTATTTATGTAATATATATTTGGCTCTCCATCACCAATTATATTACTTTTCATTATCATTAGCATATTTTTTCATCTTCTATTTATCATAAACAGATCAGGAAAAAAAACTCACAAATCAATAATCAAATAAGTAAAAATGAGCAAAACCAACAGATAAAATATTAAAGCGATAAATAAATCAACGCTTCATTCACTAGAAATGTTCGAGTTCTGTTACCTTTGTTTAAAGCAGGTAATTCAACACGCTTAAAATTTATTTACTAAAATTTATTCTTAAAATTTAATTATTTTACTTAATCAGATTATAATTTGAATCAAATCAAATTTTCTATATCGCTTTATTTCTTTATCAGTTGTTTTGCACGTTTTAATGGAGTCATTAATTTATTTGCTGAGTAACAACCAAGTTTTCTTCAAGAGAAAAAACAGAAAATTGTATTTACTTTTTTTTTTTTTTTTAATATACATAACATTATGTTGGACATTTCCATCAGTGTCAGTGGAACATTAAACACACACACACACACACACACACACACACACACACACCCAGGCAGTCTTTGTGTATGTGGTCCGTTATTCACACTCTCAGCAGTCGCCTCTGGTGGATTAGTGGACTGAGGACGAGGTGTGACTGCGGAGGGGAATGAAGACTTCCGTGTGTGTGTGTGTGTGTGTGTGTGTGTGTGTGTGTGTGTGTGGGTCATGCAGCAAACAGCCAACCCGCATTAGCCTGGCATCAGTTGAGTCTTTTTTCTGTTAAAACAAGACAAACACACACATTAAACATGGCATGACATGTTAATCACACGCCTCATGAGCCGGTCGGGTTACGGTGAATCAGCCTAACACACGCCGTTTGGCCAAATCGCTCTGCGTTGGTCGTTACGGTTACCGGAAAGTAAAAATTACGTTTCACGCCGGGTAGCGTCCTCCCTCACTCCTATTGGCCGATGCTGAGCTGCTGCACTTCTCATTTGCGTAAAATTAAAAGTCTGATACACGGCGTTCCTGTTTCACTGTCAGATTTTGTTCGATTAGTAGACATGCTCATGTAGATCATTTCTTTCGTACATAAATTACATATTTTTTTCTCTTTTCTTCATTGCTGTCCTCCGAAAAAATTCTGATAATCATCTCCCACCAGCCCCGAGCACTTTTCTGGCTACAAGCTTCAGGATCTTTTAAGGTTGCAATCTGATTTGCTCTCTGCACGCTAGCAGTTGACGGGTCTCTCACGTCGCTTGTCGTTAAAGACAAATTAAATAAGTAGTTTTGCTTCCATTTTTGCGTGTCAGAAAGTACAAGGGGACTAAAGTTCTGAGGAAACGTCGGACGGCACGCAGCGCAGGACTGGCCCGAGGAACCGCTCGAGCTGACGTTAGCTGCTTTACAGCGTCATGGCTCATTTGCATATAGATGAGAAACTCTGCACTGAAACGTTGCTTTGTTGCTGAAATCACGGCTCTGTGTCGCACACGTAGATCATTACCATAGGAAAGGCCAAAGCAACACTAACGGGATAAACACTAGAGAGTTTCTGTTGCTTTGAGGAGGACGTGTCTCGCAGTCTTTACTGACTTATAATCCAGAAAATACCGTAACCTCTGAGAGCTAGTCACGCAGCGGTTTGTGAAGTTATTTCTTTAAACGTCCGAAATAAACCAGGCGTGTGCTGATAAACAGGAACAGCTTACCGTCTTATTCAACAACTTCAGAGATTTATTTATCCAGAGTCTCAGTATGACATCAGCAGCACTTCAGTGCTTCAGGACGAGCTATCGTTCTGCTTTCTGTGCTCTACCAAACACGTCATGCTTACAGTATCAAAGAACATAGCATGCGTGAATGCGAATTCAGAGTACACACTCTGCACACACACACACACACACACACTTCAGAGATTTCATGCCGGTCGGGCTGAACCCGGGTCGTACCTGCCCGCACTGGCGGCTCCCATGCCGCTGTTCTGAGCTCCTGAAGGTGCGGCGGCGTTCAGAGGTGCGGCTGGGAGGGAGGAGCCGTTCACTGGGCTTCCATCACCGCGCAGGATCCCTGTGCACTTCCAGTTATCCATGTAGTTAGCTACAACACACACACAGAGAGGGAGCATCATTAGCTAGCTAGCACACGATCTCTTTGTTTAGTTGTGTGGCATTATTAGTTGTTGAGTTAGCTGTCTAGGTCCTACCAGCTAACACACTACTAGTATTGGTCAGTAAATACCAATCAGGTGTTTAGCTACTGCGATGATGACACCTCACGTGACAGGATCCTGTTCCTGTGCTATCAGCAGGCTCACTAACGTTACAGCCAGTGTCCTTGTGTGACCTTCTCATCATGCCACGTTAGCCTGTAATCCTGGATATTTAGCGTATGAGCGTTTAGCACATCTGACCTTTCCAGAGTCGGACGCAGCCGTCGTCCCCTGACGAGGCGAGCAGCGTGCTGGTGATGTTCCAGCTCACGCGCCACACCTGAGAGTTGTGACTGTCGAACTGAGCCATTAACTGCACTTCGAACTTGGTGGGGCCCGAGCTGGTGGAGCTCTCTCTCCTGGTGGAGCACAGACAGGGGAGCAGAAAAACACACAACGTCTATGAGTATTTTTTTAAAAGAAAAAAACAACGTAAATGATCTTTTCAAAAATGTCTTACTAGCTATTAAGGATAGAGCACTGATTAAAGGTTTCAGTTTAGCTTTAACTCTCACAGCCTCATTAGTATAACTTCCCATAGTCACTTTTGTTTTTTTAATCAGGCGAATGAGAAAGTGAATCAATGAGAAAATGACTCATCGTCACTTTAGTGTCAGCCGTGCATCAGGTTTTATCCGCTCACTCACCGCAGGGGCACCAGCTTGAAAATGCGCACATCTTTGGTCGCTATGGCCAGGACGTGGAAGGACCTCCCGAGGTTCGGGGCGAAGGCGATGTCGTGGACCGGATCTGTGACGGTCATCAGGGTCTCTGCTTTGGCGTACTTCCTGTGAGGAGAGAGGAGTGACGTCAGGAAGCGAACGTAAGGGGCCATGATATATACGGTCACGGATTCAAACACTAGGTGACTGGTTTTGTAAGCGTAGATCGCTATGGAGAAATCATGCTCAGTACTGAAGGCCTGAGATAAACACAAGCTCGCAGTGTGAGCTCTTCCTGAGTCTCTTCAGGCTTCTGTTCTCTTTATATCTGGCTACGGTGGAAACTGAGGAGGTCACGAGCGACAGGTGAGTGAGAGTGATAAATGGGAGAGTTGATCAGCATGGCAGAGAGGGGGGGCGTGGCTGAGAGGGGGCGTGGCCTATTAAACATTAAACAGTTCATCTCTCCCTCGAAACACGTCGGCAGGAATGTAAATTCACCTCCGCAGAAATGAGATATCATATTATCATATTAAACAGCTGGAGCATTTATACTGCACTCAATCCAGGAGTGCTGATTCCTCCGATACGTCCTTAAAGACATCGAATGATTTTTGGGGGGCAGGATTAAGGACGTGGGATTCAGGAATTCAGGATGTGCTCAGGACAGCATACTGCTCATCTTCAGAACCCTCAGAAGAACAATTTATAAAACACACACACACTCAAGAACTCACCTGGTGTTTTCGTTGTACTCGTAGATCTGCACTTTTCCGGTGTAGGTCACGTTGCTGTCGTCACTGCCGACTGCGATCATAGGAGAGTGTGCACGGGAGCTGGAACAGACACACACACGCACACGCACACGCACACACACAGCCACACGTTGATGTGTGTTCTCACCGAAAACAATGGCGAGAGGTGTGTTTTCACTAACTCTAACACACTCACACACACACACACACACACACACACACACACACACCTGGAGGGGTTCCAGGAGATGCAGGAGCAGGAGAGTTTGCAGGAGATCTCGTGCTGGAGGCTCCACTGGCTCAGGTTCATCACGTCCGGAGCTTCGTAGATACGAACCACGCCGTCAGCCGAGCACGTGGCCAGGACCAGACCCATGTGCTTCGGAGCGAACTTCACATCCGTCACCGACGTCCTGCTGTCCACCAGCGTTGTCCTCTTAATCTACACAAACACACACGATTTTAAAGCTCATGTTCATTTCACGTTCAATCCACACACACAAAAAAACATCACTTGGGACTGACCCTTGTTTAAAATAAAGTTTAAAATTGAAAACAGAAAAAAACCAAACAAAGAAAAATACAACCAGAATTAAATACTTTAATATTCAAGATAATGAACATAAAGTAAACTTTCGCTTGCTACGTATTTAGTTTAGTTCCGGGAGCTCGTACCAGCTGCCTGTGTGTGTGTGTGTGTGTGTGTGTGTGTGTGTGTGTGTGTGTGTGTGAGTGTGTGAGTGAGAGAGAGAGAGAGAGAGAGAGAGAGAGAGAGAGAGAGACTGCGGCTCACCCAGTGACTGAGGCCGCGCTGTTTATCGTTCGACTCGCCGACTATCTCCTCCCAGACCGCGGCGGTGCGGTCAAAGGAACAGGACGCTAAAACCTGTCCGAACTCCGGGTGAGCCCACGTCACACGCCACACGGAGCCGCTGTGAGTCTGAAAACATCACACACACACACACACACACACACACACACAACATTAACACAATCACATCACATAAAACAAATATCATTACTTCCATGTTCAGTTTATTTAATAAGGCATGAAATCGTATAACTGACCTTCCAGCTGGCTGTGCAGTGCCACTCGCCGCTGTCACTTTTGTCCCAAACCTGGAAAAACAAGCCCCAAAAAGCACGTGGTACATTTTATACTAAAACTAACTCCAAACATTTATTTAAACTGATTTAAACAAACGTTATAGCAAGATAGTCAGGGATATCGTCACTGTGCAGACTTAAACCATGATCACGCCATTACTTTGTGACAAAATTCAGGTTTAGTTTTCAAACTTTGCCAGATTTCCATGTTCGCTTTTTGCTTTCATTTTAAACGTCATGAAAAGCACTTTTTAATCCAGAAAGCTGCTTCCTGAGTCCCAGCACAGCGCCATCTACAGGTAATTGTGATAATGGAGGTGACTCTGCGCATGCGCAGTAAAGCCGGGTCGGTTGCTGGCTACGGTTGTGACGTAAACACGGGTTCGTAGTTTTAACTGAGCGATAGCTCATTTTCATATCGAGTTTCTAACTATTAACCATTACATTTCGTTATTATAACATGTCTAAAGTATTATTTATGTTTTTATGTCAACAGAAATCATAACGTGATCGTTTTGTTTTGTTTCCGTTCCTCTAGACGACTAAATGCCCGGATGTAACTCGTTCACAAGCGCGTGCAATAGAATTCCGTGCGAGTTTGAAATAACGGTCATTTAAAAACCGTTCAAATTAATAACAATAGGATAGCGTAGTTCTTATATATATCATGTTACAACAATAATAAGTAGAATAATAAGCAGAATAATACCTTGACACTCTGGTCGCTGGAACAAGTTGCCATCCTGCGGCCGTGGAAATCATAAGAAACATCGTGAATGAGATCTTTATGATCCGCCGCGATACTTTTCGCCACAAACATCCTTGATTTATAAGCCTATAAATCCACAAACATTAGCTTAGCCTGAAAGCTAATTCACTTAAGAGGGGGAAAAAAGTATATAAATCAGGGATATTTGATATAACTTTTGACGGGCGCGTGAATTCAACTGAACTCAAGGCGCCATTTTGTTCGTCTGCGCTTCATCGCTTTAATCCAAAATCACCTTTTATTCATGACTTAGTGCACTATGTAGGGTGTATAAGGCAGCACTGCTAACCCTACATGTAGTGTACTTGTGAAGGGAGCGCGAGGTGAATTGGGATCCACCTTGTTTCTGTGTTAGTAGAGTTAAACATTTAAGAGTTGATTATCGCCACCTGCTGGTTTGGCGGCGAAACAACAGGATTTCTCAATTATAGAAACTGTGTATTTGCCACCAGAGGGCGCTCACAACCTGAACTACGGCGCTATTTTAACCTGTCATAAAGCTGAATTTATTACAAAATAATAAATAAATAAATAAAAACCTTTCTAACCTAGTATAAAGGCCATAATGGCATCCTAGATCATTCAATTATTTATCTTAATATCCTTAGTTTTTGGCTTTTTGTTGTTTCTTTCCTTTTCTTATATCCTATCTGCTATCATACTTCGTTGTGGTATTTTATTCATCATCAACAACAACAACAACAACAACAATAATAATAATAATAATAAAAATTTACTATTTATTACACATTTATTTATTCAGTCAATTTCAGTCCTTCAAAACTTATTTTTGAAAACCTATATTAGAAAACAAACAAAAATGTACACACACAAACAAAGAAACAAACAAATGTTTTTAAATAAAAAATTAAAATAAGAGAATATATTTCTTTCACATGTGAATTAAACAGTAAAATAAAAAAGCAAGAAAACATAATTAATGTCTAATGTATTTATTGTGTCAATTTGTGTAAATGTTGTTTTTACAGTTTTAGAAATTTAAATAAATTAATTTTAGTTGTTAATTTTTTTGTATTGTTTCATTTGATGTTATTTATAATGTATAACATTTAAGTTTTATGTCCTTTGTATACAGCCTGAAGGACCTCTTCAACTGCGCATGCGCAGATCGCCAGTTTGAACACACTTGCGCATGCGCATTGACGAGCAGCACCGTCCGCGGATCTACAACGCATCTTTTCCCGGAAGTGGAGCGCGTTTAGTGTTTGTGCGTCAGCGCTAAAGTCTGCGTTCAGTCAAAACTCCAACGCCGTCGCTTTTTTTTTCCACCACAGATGTCAACTTGGATACGTTTGTTTTCCAAGCCCATGGCTGAAAACACGAGTGATCATTTTGTATAGTAATGTTTATTTTTTTAACTAAAAATCAATCAAGATAACTGACAGAAGTCCTGTAAAGGGAAGGGAAAAATGGACCACGAATTTGAGGACATGGATTCAGAAGGCCGGTGGCAAAACCTCTACATAGTAAGTTAGCTGGCTAGGCTAACTCGTTAGCCTGCTGTAAAGCTGTTTGCTAATCCGTCATGAAGGCTTGCTGTTTGGGCTGAGAACATTTTTTAAACCTTTTTAAACCACATGTGTCATGTTTAACCGACTCGCAGCTTAACCACGGCTTCACTTCTCACATTAACATGACAGTTAGGCTTTGGAACGGCGTCGAAATGTGTAGCGGTGATCTGCGCATGCGCAAACACTACTGACGCGCCGCTCGCAAAGGAGTCGGCTCTTTGAATCGATTCATTTAAGTCGAATCGACTCGCTTATGTGAGCCGTTTTTTTTTAAGTTTATTTTTTTCTTTTTTAAATAGATTATTCTTGCAGTGTAATTTAATAACGATTTTTTTTAAGTTTAAATGGAAATTAATCTTCTTAAGGAAACCAATTACTCTATTTGTTACTGCACATTAATATTGCCTTGCGCACACTTTATATTTATTTAAATAGATTGTATAAAATACAATGCAAATTAATATAGTTTTCTTAGTTATAATGTTATAATGTTATAAGGTTGAGTAAAATTTTATGGAACAATTTCAGCCGAAGAAGAGCAATCAGTGGTGAAAATATCGCGGATTTTTCTGAGGGATGGCAGTGAGTCGGTTCGGAGTCGGCTCTTCTTGGAGAGCTGAGTCGAGTGATCTGACTCACTAAAAAGATGCCCATCACTATCAAACACTGCTGTGAAAGTCAGATTATCATCTCAGCACTGAGGAGGAGGATGAGGATGGAGATTATTGATTTCCACACTGACACTAAAATTAAATTAAAACAGCAATGTTTAGGGAAAAGAACATGTGAACCCTAACATTAAAAAAAGTCTAGTGGGCAGTTTTGGTTCCTTATAGCATGCTGTGTGCTGAGCTCATTATCTGCAGTTGCTGAGTTGCTGATGCAGTGAAGAAACTGAAAACAAAAGGGACACTTGTCGGTACATGCCCTTTCCTGGAAGTGTTATTAAGGCTTTCTGGGAAAGTCGTCCCTCTGCAGGCGTCAGTGTGGGACGAGCCGCTGACTAGCAGGAGTTCAGGACGGGAGCGTAGGGTGAATCTCAGGCTAAATCCAGCAGAGGTGTAGGAGTGAAAGACTGAACAACAGCCTGCTGTGAACACTGGCTCTGTTTAAACATTAACCTTATTCTGATCAGCTCTCTCTCTCTCTCTCTCTCTCTCACACACTGTCTCTCTCTCTCACACTGTCTCTCTCTCTCACACTCACTGTCTCTCTCTCTCTCTCTCTGTCTCTCTCTCTCTCACACTCACTGTCTCTCTCTCTCTGTCTCTCTCTCTCTCACACTCACTGTCTCTCTCTCTCTCTCTCTGTCTCTCTCTCTCTCACTGTCTCTCTCTCGCACTGTCTCTCTCTCTCTCTCTCACTCTCTCTCATTTTCACTCACTCTCACTGTGGGTGTGTCTCTCTCTCTCCCTCTGTGTCTCTCTCTCTCTGTGTCACTTTGTGTCTCTCTCTATCTGTGTGTCTCTCTCTCTCACTTTGACTCACTGACAGTGTGACAGGCCGAGTGTAACAGCATGACAGTGTGACAGGCCGAGTGTAACAGCATGACAGTGTGACAGGCCGAGTGTAACAGCATGACAGTGTGACGGGCCGAGTGTAACAGCATGACAGTGTGACGGGCCGAGTGTAACAGCATGACAGTGTGACGGGCCGAGTGTAACTGTGACTGTGTGTCGGGACGAGTGTAAGAGTGCGACAGTGTGACCGCGTGACATTGTGACCGCGTGACATTGTGACAGGACGAGTGTGATAGCGTGACATTGTGGCAGGACGAGTGTGACAGCGTGACAGGACGAGTGTGGCAGGACGAGTGTGACAGCGTGACAGGACGAGTGTGGCAGGACGAGTGTGACAGCGTGACAGGACGAGTGTGACACAACCCGATGATGACGTGTAAAATGAAACTGTTCTTGTTCTCTGTAGGAAATCCGTAACCAGTCTCAGGAATGTCCTTTCAAAGTGGCGAAGTATCCCGAGAACCGCAACCGTAACAGATACAGGGATGTCAGCCCCTGTGAGTACACACACACACACACACACACACACACACACACACACACACACAGTTGACTCCTCTGAGAGTGATGGAGGGATGAAAGATTAAAAAATAAATCTGCTAATGTTCATGACTGAAGTGACGGGGAGTAAAGAACAAAAGGAAAGGAATGAAGAGATGGAAGAAATAAACTGAAAGACAAATAAAACCACAGTAAAGTATGGATAGATGAATAAAGATGAATAAAGATCCCTCTGTCTTTATTCATCTATTCATACTTTACTGTGGTTTTATTTGTCTTTCAGTTTATTTCTTCCATCTCTTCATTCCTTTCCCTTTGTTCTTTAAGTGGGAGGAGGTGCTGTAGGTGTCGTGTCGAGGCGGCTGTGTGTAGTTACGCATGTTTGCGTCTCTGTGACTGAGCGGTTCTGACTGAAACGGGTCGAGCGGGTTTGGAGCTCGCGTGACTCCGTGTGTGTTTGCGTCTCACCTGCTGAGGTAATTATTAACGTTAAGCGCAGCAGTGGCTCAGCGCTGGAGCTGCCTTCACAACGCCGTGTGTCCTGCTGCTTCAGGGCGGAGCTTCATCCTGAGCGAGACGCGCTGCACACGACAGGACGGGCGAAACACAGCCTGAACACAGCCCGAACACAGCCCGAACACAACCAGAACACAGCCAGAACACAGCCCGAGCACAGCCAGAACACAACCAGAACACAGCCAGAACACAGCCCGAACACAGCCCGAACACAGCCCGAGCACAGCCAGAACACAGCCCGAACACAACCAGAACACAGCCCGAGCACAGCCCGAGCACAGCCCGAACACAGCCCGAACACAACCAGAACACAGCCCGAACACAACCAGAACACAGCCCGAACACAGCCCGAACACAACCAGAACACAGCCCGAGCACAGCCTGAGCACAACCAGAACACAGCCAGAACACAACCAGAACACAGCCCGAACACAACCAGAACACAACCAGAACACAGCCCGAACACAACCAGAACACAACCAGAACACAGCCAGAACACAGCCAGAACACAGCCAGAACACAGCCACTAAATATACTGATAAACTATACAACTGAAATATACAACTAAAAGATACTAAAATATATAACTAAAGGATACGACTAAAATATACTAGTAAAATATACAAAAATATACTATTAAGAGACGCAACATCGACTAAAATATACAATGAAAATAGACTGAAATATATTACTGAAATTTACTTTATATACCAATATACTGTTAAAATGTACTAAAATATATATAACTAAAATAAACTAACATTCTATTAAAATACACTGGAATATACAGTACTGTGCAAAAGTCTTGGCACCCTGTTTGTTATTAGTACAGACTCCGTTACAGATGTTTATTTTCTGACTTCTACATTATTGATTCAGTACAAAAACACTTTAGACTCCAGACATTAGTTTTC
>CM074967.1:1112568-1120096 GCA_037577455.1 Pangasius macronema | reverse complement strand
AAAGGCGATGGGCTTAAACTTTTGATCAGCTGATGACCAGCCTGTTTGAGTTTAAATGCAGTTTTCAGTAAATTGCCAACTCTCTATTTTTGTTTTTATTTCTGCCAAGACTTTTGCACAGTACTGTAAATATATATATATATAGTTCTGAAAACGTCCTGAAGTGAAATATGTTTCTCAAAGTTCAAGCGTTTTAAAGCAAAAAGGGAGAAAATCCACTGACAGACGTGACGCCTACCTCCACATTTATAACCTCAGCTACTGATGGAAACACAACTTTCCTGTCATATTTTAAAGATTTAGAAGTTAACGCCAGGAAATGAGTTCTCGCTCTGATTCTCAGAATCCTCCACATCAGTGTCTGTCTCATCACCTGAGGTAAAAGTCCTTCACTGATCATCGGTGGGGAAATAATCACTGAGTCATTCACACACTTCTGCTCATTCAGATCAATTTCATGTTGTTGAAATCTTTTAAAACTCTGCCATCTGGACAGAGTGTGTGAGCGCTCTTCTCTGGTTTGATGATGTGGATGCGGACATTTTGACAGCCGGGATCTGATTACAAGCTGAATTGAAAACTGGTGAAGAAAAATTAGCTAGCATGATTATTATTGTTGTTGTTAAGCATCTTTAGGTAGATTGACTGTTTTTACAGCTGTGTTTGTTAAACTGAGATCTTACACACCATGACTTTACAGGATCCTGACTGACGCAACAGAAAAGCGTTTGTCCTATCGTCCATAAATCGCGATTTCAGGTCCTGATGAAGCCACGGCTGGAAGCCCAAGAGAGCAAAGTTAGAAGAAGCCTTTATTTATCACATTTACATCACAGCACAGTGAAATTCTTTCCTTCACATATCCCAGCTTGTTAGGAAGCTGGGGTCAGAGGTCAGGGTCAGCCATGATACAGCGCCTCTGGAGAAAATAGGTTAATTAAGGTTAAAATGCTAATTAACTGTTGAGCCACCGCTCAAACAAATAAAAACAAATCTCAAAAATTCATGTGTAGATTTCCGAGTTTCAGATACACAGCAATTTATCAACATTATGGATGTGACATCAAACAGACAGACTGGGAGACACTTTTTCTACAAACTCTACAAACTCTGTGCTTTTTTTTTGTTTAGGATTTTATTCCATCAGGCACTGGCTGTGCTCTCAGGGTGGGCGGGGCTTACTCTCTCTTCCCTATCAATCACAGAGACACTAGCCAATCCCAGGTGTCTGTGAGCTCATGCGTGCAGAAGCGGGTGGATAGCGCTCTCCTCCGAGTGTGTTACGCTGCCCTCTGACGTTGCATGTCAAACAGATGTGGTCAGCTGGCTTCACGTGCCTCAGAGGAAACACACGCCCTCTCTGGTTGTCATGTGATATGGGAGAGATGCCTGATGGGAGGGAATTAGCCATGAATAAATTAGGGAGAAAACATGATGCCATGTCATTAAAGCTGATAAACCACTTTGTATCTGAAACGTGTAAATCTATACACGAGTTTTTGAGATTTGTCTGTTTTGCCCTCAAGCGTTTCAGTGACAGCACACACAATAAGAGACATTTTATTAGCCACTGCGAGCGCAAACATCCCATCCATAACGCTGGAACTGCTCCTAACGTATTCATGAGAAAGAGAAAACGTTGTATGAGAAAGCACTGAGATTCCTCACAGCATCGTTACTGAGGAGACGGCCATGATCTCAGCTGGTGTTAGATTTCAGCGTGGATGTTGTCTGAACTCGGCTTCTGAACGAACCGGTTTAACTTCACCTACACAAACAAAGCAGGATCGTTTCTACAAACATCACGATTCCGAGGAAGAAAGTGCTGCCGTGTAAAAATAAATCACTCCCACACATCCGACTGTTCCCTCTCTGATTTATAGCGACTGATTTCACCCTGAAATCAAAATCAGTGTTTCACAACTTTTTGTCTTTTAGAGTTATGGACACTGAGACAATACAAAATCCAAAACAACAGGTCTGGAGATCTTCTATGTTAATTTTGTACTGTATGTTGCCTCAGTTTTTCAGTTTGGTGACTCAGTCTGTACTAGTGTTGTGTTTGTCCAGTTATACGCTCTCTAGACGCACGTATGCCCCTCCCCCCAGGGGCGTGTCTTGCTCTACAGTAGCAGCTCATTAGCAGTAAACATGGTTCATGGTGTGACGGATTGTTTAGAGACAGATGCAAAGTGAAACACGTGAACAAAGACTAGGACTACGTAACAAATGAAAACGTGAGACATGAGACAAAGAGTGCTAAACAAACGTGACTTATATACGTGATTCAGGTGTTTGTGATCACGTGACACTGATCATTATGGCATTTGGCAGACGCCTTTATCCAGAGCGACTTATATTCATCTCATTTATACACCTGAGCAGTTAAGGGCCTCGCTCAAGGGTCAAGGTCATTTGA
Organism: Pangasius macronema; assembly: GCA_037577455.1. Lineage (NCBI taxonomy): Eukaryota > Metazoa > Chordata > Actinopteri > Siluriformes > Pangasiidae > Pangasius > Pangasius macronema. The sequence continues at coordinate 1,117,677 of CM074967.1, read as the reverse complement.
ACTCATGACCTTCTGATCAGTAGTCCAACATCTTAACCACTGAGTTCCCACTACCACTATTCCCTTTTCCAACTGACTAGAAATGGGCGGAGTTTATTCCTGTGGAAGTGATGGAGTTTATGATGGAGTTGGCGGGTTTGTGACCGGAGGAAGTGTTCTCAGACTGTCTCCGACCGGTGGAGAACGGGATTAAATAAGAGTTAGTAATATCATTTCAGAATATCATCTCCGTCACCATCTGCACCTCTGACGCTCGACCCAGACACAAACACCTAACACCATAACCCCGAAAACACACGGCGTCTCATCGTCTAGGATACAGTCCTGGTTAAAGTGGACAGGCGTGGGTGAAGGCGGCAGTGAGAAATCCTCCACAGCCAATCAAAAGCTCTCGTTAAACCCTTCACTGGTCTCCATATTTAGTTAAGCAAAGCTATGGTTAAATTTGTCTAGATTGGGTGCGGTTGTGGGCGTGGCCTGGTCTATAAACCTCAAAAAGAAATACCTCAACATGATCAGAATGAAATCACAGCTCTCAAGACATTTCAGAGGGACTTTGAGAGACGTTGAGAGGGGGCGTGGCCTGGGGGAGAGTGGGTGTGGCTGCTTTTGTCCAAAATGGCCGCCCCAATACCTAGCTGTCTATCCTAAACCATCAGCACTGAGGTCCATTACATTAGCAACATTAGCTTCATAGCTCCAGGGTGCGCTAGTAACCAGAAGCTAATGAGTTCAGGTCGGTTTGGACATAAAAACTTTTAACGAAGAGTAAATGAGTAAATATAAATATGTAAATTCAAAACGTGGTGTCACATGGCGGTGTGGATTCAGTGATTGGCACACGTGTCGTGTTTACTCTCTCAGGAAGACCGGGGATGTCCTCGTCTCTGAGCTGCTAAGAGGCGCTAACAATCTCATGTTCTGGTTCTGAATAGCTCCAAGCTGTCTGTACACACACACACACACACACACACACACACACACACACACACACACACACTGTCTAATCCTTTAAGCTCCAGGAGTTCTGAGATCTGCTGGCTCGAGGCCTCGCTTTCTCTAATGAACCTGTCTTCGTGTTTGTGTTCCTTTTAATACATCCAGTGTTTTATTTTTAAAATCAAATTTTACACAGTTATAACATTAATATACTATATTAACATATAAACATAATAATAATATAACATTACACATATAAACATATTATATTATATATCATAACGCTCTCTCTCACAGAGTTTACTCTCTACATGACAGCTAGTGTTTAATCTCTATATGTTAGCTAGAGTTAGCCGATATTTAGCTAATGCTACATATTTTAATGTTAACTCGTATTAAAAATCTATGCTAATGCTAGCTCTCGCTATATTAGCTATCATTAGTTCTCAGTACATGGCTAGATTTGTGTTGAATAATAATCTGGAAGTAGTAATGTCCAGATTTACTTTCTTAATGTTTTTAGAATGATCACTTACCTCTTAGCTAAGGTTAGCTTTCACAGCTAGCTAACTAATTAACTAACTAACTAAACTTAGTATTAATTAGCATTAGGATTTCACTTTAAGCTTCTCTTCAGCACACGCAGTACCTACAAAGCAGTGTGTTTGACTGAATCGTAGTAACACTCAGCGTGGCGCTCATAAACACGTCGGATAATAGCGAGTACTCTGATGTTGCCTGTTCAGGGAACTGTATTTAAAAACAAAACAAACAAACAGAAAAACGCAAGTCGGCGTGGCGACTGATGATGAAGTGCGTCTGTCATTTAACTGCATTCCATCACGGAAACATCTGCGGCGATTATTTGTGATTCATTTGCATTTACACTTTCTCCACTGTGATGCAAACTAACAGCTTTTCCATAGCTTTTATCCACCTTAGGGCTGTGTGAGTGTGTGTGTGTGTGTGTGTGTGTGTGTGTGTGTGTGTGTATGGAAATTAAAAGAGACTCCTGAGATAACTAAAGACGTGACAGTGAGATCAGATCTGTAGTGAATCTTCATTTCGATGCTAGCGTTTATTCTGTAGCTAAGCGCTTAGCATCTTGCGTTTATTTGCTACACAAAGGGCCTTCTTTTACCTTCTAACACCACGAAGCGCTAACGCCGGTTAGCGAGCTAGCGTGGGAGGTTTGTGGGAGGTTTGTTGTAGGACTGCGTGGAACGAGACGCTCATTTTATTGCGAAACTCTGGAAAGTGCTGTAACGGTTTCCGAACTCTGAGACGCTGGAAATCGAGGCGTTTATTTCAAACGACGCAAATTAAGTTTTTATCTTTTTGTATTTTTCTTCTTTTACTTTTTTTCCTTTATTGTTGTGTTTTATTCGTCTCTGACTGGAGATCTCTTAAACTGTACTGTTGTAAAGCTTGACGGTGATGAGGAGCATGAACTGAGCTTTTAATAATAATAATAATAATAATAATAATAATAAAACTTTATTTTATATAATGCCTTTAAAATGCCTCTCAATGTGCTTTACATATTTAATAATAAAATACAATTATTAATGACAATAGTAGTAATAATAATAATAATTAAATTACAAACTTTTGTGCTTTTCTGGCTAAAAAATTGTTATATATAATAAAAACACACAGGATTGGCCTGGATTTCTCCATGTATTATTATTATTATTATTATTATTATTATTATTATTATTATTATTATTATATTAGTTGTGTTATTGAAAACCAAAGGAAAAAAAAAGACAAATTGTGTTTTAATATTTCATGTAGATGTGCACAAACACATTCATTACAAGTTTTTATTTTATTTTTATTTTATTATTTTTAGTTATTTTATTTTTATCTTCTTAAATAGATTCTGAATTAAATATATCATCTCTGATTAACACTTTAATTAACGTGTTTTTCCCATTTATTTATTTATTTATTTATTTATTTATTTATTTTCTCTTTCTTTTCTTTAAGAACAGCTTTAATATTTAATAAGTTTTATTATATTTATAAAATAATACGTACTTATTATATGTATCACTAACAAATATTTATTTTATTAAATAGATTCTGAATTAAATATATAATCTCTGATTAACACTTTAATTAATGTGTTTTTCTGTTTATTTATTTGTTTATTTATTTACTTTCTCTTTCTTTTCTTTTCCTCTCTTAAGTATAGCTTTAATATTTAATAAGTACTTTATTATATTAAGAAAATAAGATTTATTAAGATAAAAATATATAAAATAGATTAAAAAGTATTTATTGTATTGTTTGCTCATAAAGTCGTTACAGTCCTCTGAAGCACGGTGGTGGTAGTACTGTGGGTGGGATTTAAGAAAAAAAATAAATTAATAAAATGAATAAAAGTGGTGCACATTTAGAGCAGAATTTTAGAAATTGAGTATTTGATTTATTTATTTGTAGTTTCCGATGACTTCTTTCTTCTCCTTTCTGTCTTGAGTTTGTTTCTTTATTCTGTTTGTATGGAAAGGAATAATCCTAGTAAATAAGTCTGGATGTAAATCCTACGCAAAGAGGGCAGCATTATTCACATTTTTTATTTTATTTTTTAGTAAACATTCATATCGTTAAGCACCGGGTCAATATATCGATGTGTCAATATATCATGAAAATGCGATCTGAAATATGAAGTTTAGTCGCTTAACCAGGATAAAGAACAGAGTCATAACCTGCTGAAAGAGATTTTATTATAGTGAAGATTTATATCAGGGTTTCATTTAAAATGCTGAACTTTCTTTCCTTTCTCTTCTCACTCGGAGGTGTTGCTGACTTTGCAGATGTCACATGGTACATGGAGGGACAGCGCTGCTCGAGATAAGTCGTTAACCTTTTCTTGGGAGCAAATTGAGCAAAGGACAAACACACACACACACACACACACACACACGCACACACGCACGGCGCTGAGTGTTTGCTCTCACCTCTGACTGAAATAGCCGTGGGCCGCGTGCCTGGCCAGTGCTGGACGGACGGTTAGGTAACGCTTAATCAGAGAGAGCTAAAGCTCGGCTTATCTGATGAAAGGAGCTCGTGGCTGTGTTCCGGACCTGCTGTGCTTTTCTACTCGCTAAAGCGGCGGCAAGAGCGTCACCGTATTTCAGCATGACGGCAAACCACAACAACAGCGATATCATAACCATCAAGCGGCAAAGCGAGCGTTCATTTTCTACACGGAGCCACGATTTCAGCAGCCGATATTTGAAATGAGACTTTCTGAATAAAAATACTAAACGCTGTACAGCAGCACATGCAGGCTTTCTGTAACGGTTCCTCAGAGCGTGCTGTGGTTCGACGGTTCTGCAGTTCCCCACTCACTACTTTACTGCCACCTGCAATCAGCCCCGTTTATAAACGAGGTTTCACCTTCTCCTGTCATATACCACCTCGTCAAATGTGCAGGAGGGAAAATAAAGCTGGGAAGGAAGCAGCGGAGATCAGCGGCGTCTCTGCTGAGCGGACAGGAAGTAGCTAGTACAGTTAGCTCGCTTCGCTAATCTAATCTGAGAACGAAGCCGAGCGCGAAACACGTCGATCACACGACTGATTCGTTTTCACACCGAGCAGCGTGTTACTCCATTTCTGACTAACTCATTAGCTTTAGCAAAATGTATAGATAGATAGATAGATAGATAGATAGATAGATAGATAGATAGATAGATAGATGCATAGGCAGATACACATGCAGACAGATAGATAGATAGATAGATAGATAGATAGATAGATAGATAGATAGATTTGTGCAGCGGTCATCATCCAGGTGAACTTTGACCCGGTGAACTTTGTGAGCTGTGATGCGGGACGCTGTCTCTCATTATTCATAAAAACGAGTTTGAGGCTGTTTAATTGATCTTTACTGATAGTGTTGTTGTTGTTGTTGTTGTTGTTTTAATCGGACACTGGTCTGATTTCATCACATTACTGATTCATTTCATCTCTGTGCATGCAAAACATTATGCAAAATACCAGCGTCAGGATCATATCACACGGCATTGCATTCACGTCAAGGTCATGCACTGGTGTGTGTGTGTGTGTGTGTGTGTGTGGTGTCGGATGTGTACTGGGTGCAGACCCCATCATCCCACACACCACACACACACCCACACACACTCACAGCCACCTGACTCA
>CM074967.1:1007704-1020815 GCA_037577455.1 Pangasius macronema | reverse complement strand
ATGTGTGTGTTAAAGTTAAAGGTGAGTGTTAAATGTGTGTGTTAAAGTTAAAGGTGAGTGTTAAAGTTAAAGGTGAGGGTTAAAGTTAAAGGTGAGGGTTAAAGGTGTGTGTTAAAGTTAAAGGTGAGGGTTAAAGTTAAAGGTGAGGGTTAAAATTAAAGGTGAGTGTTAAGTGTGTGTGTTAAAGTTAAAGGTGAGGGTTAAAGGTGTGTGTTAAAGTTAAAGATGAGTGTTAAATGTGTGTGTTAAAGTTAAAGGTGAGTGTTAAATGTGTGTGTTAAAGTTAAAGGTGAGTGTTAAATGTGTGTGTTAAAGTTAAAGATGAGGATTAAAGTTAAAGGTGTGTGTTAAAGGTGTGTGTTAAAGTTAAAGGTGAGGGTTAAAGGTGTGTGTTAAAGTTAAAGGTGAGGGTTAAAGGTGTCATCATTTACACACTAACACTAAGTTCTTTGGATTGTTTAGAGGGAAAAAGTGTATAATTTCCATAATAGTGCGCCATGTAGTTAACATGCGGCCTGTTTTTCCAGACACGTTAAGCAGCCATCTAGTCATCTTTCCTTATGGAATGTCCCAAGATGGCGGCAGGGATGGGTGGTTCACATTAGGTGGACTGTCGGCGCATTCAAAACAGTACTTAATTAACTCATACAGAGGTACTAACAGCGCACACTTTTAGTTCGTGTTTATTGTTCCTGCACCTTGCGGCCACTGGGTGCGCACGCGTTTGGGAAATGGTTCGTCCTGTGACTCATATCCACCCGTCAACGCGAATGGAACGTTCCGGATGACGTCACGGGCGGTATAAAAACAGCCACTCATGCGGGTGAGCCCTCCCCGAAACCCCCGGCTGTTAGTGCGGTGTGAGTGCGTGTGTGCTCCGGAGCTAGCCTCGGCACACATTCTATAAAAAATTAAAAATCCAAAAAAAATTTAAAAAACATTAAAAACTCTTAAAAAATTTATCTTTTTTTTCTTTTTAAAAAATAAACAAACAAACAAACAAAATCATCGGTGAAGCAGGAGCTGCTCGGTATCAGTACATCACGGAGGAAGAACCTTAGCTTAGCTTAGCTTATCTCTGAAGGCCCGATTTAATTTAACTGTAACCAAAATCCGAATTGACATCTTAAAAGTTGAAGGATTCTTAAATTATTTTCGTGTTTTAAGTCTTTTAAAACCCGGTTTTAATTCGTGATAAGTATATAGATATTTATATTCTTATTTTCTTTCCCCTCGGCTAAAGCAGCTAACTGGCTGAAACTGGTTGAAGAGAAGTCGCGTGCGCGTTTAGTTCGAATCAACCGCCAACCGTCTCTCCGGGCTCGCGCCGACTAGCAAATTAAAAAAAAAGAAACAAAGCTAAGCTAACAAAGAAAAAACAAAAAAAAAACAAACAAACGAAGAAGACGAGATGAACCCCAGCGCTCCTAGCTACCCGATGGCCTCCCTGTACGTCGGAGATCTTCACGCAGACGTGACCGAGGCCATGCTGTATGAGAAGTTCAGCCCTGCCGGCGCCATCCTCTCCATCCGCGTGTGCAGGGACATGATCACACGCCGCTCCCTCGGCTACGCCTATGTCAACTTCCAGCAGCCCGCAGACGGTGAGTGGAAAGAGCTAGAAATCCAAAAAATAAACCCTTAAATCCATTCCATGCACTCGTCAGGGCCTACCTGCCCCGGCTACTATGCTAACTGCTAACACGTAACTAACTGCGCAAGCAGAAATCCGGAGCTGAATCTCTGTCTGTCTAACAAACCAGGAAGTAAACATTCGCACCACTCTATCACGCGTATTCACACTTCCCTGTACTTCATCTTTAAACACCTTTTTATACACACACACACACACACGCACACACAGGTTAAATCCCTTGCTAACAGTGCTAGCCATGGACTCGCATCAGGCCTAGCTTGGTTTAATAGTCAGTACCAGTCTCATGAGGTGGTCCAGATTTGGACAGTTTTCATCTCCTGATGCACTGTGCCCAAAAAAATTATATCTATATATATATTTATGAATTGTAAGAGTACTTTCCTAATTTAAAGAAAGGGATGCACATGTGTACCTTGTGGAGATCCCCTGAAACCCTTTCACAGCATGTTCGTGTCATGGGCCAGGCTGTGTGGTGGTTTTATTTTGTATTTTGTGAACATTATTGTTATGGAGGCTCAGGGTTTTGTTTTGTTTTTGTTTTGTGAGGTGCTTGGCCCCCTGCGAGAGCTCGAAGTTCAGCCCCGGAGTGGTGATAGAGCTGCGGATTTCTGCTCTTTAGCTGGAAACGGATTAAAAATATCGTAAAGAAAGGAAAAGCTACTCTCAGAGAGGTTAAGGATGGAACTGGATAGTCAGAAAGCCTGATCAGTGATTTGATCAGATTTATCAGTGCCGTGTGCCGTAAATGATCTAATAAACGAGTTAAGATTATTTTGAGTAAGGAACAGGAGCAGTGTGTGTGCATGTTTATCTCTGGGATATTTACTCTCGAGCTCATACAGCTGAGGGGTTAAGGGTCAAAGGTCCTGCTCACTGATTGGATCTGAACTCTGAACCCTACGGTCCACCGAGTCATCGCTTTCTCTCTGGTGCTGGAGCGCGATAGCAAGGAGTATCGCGATTAAAGACTCCCTCGATCCGTAATATTCATCACGGCGTGTAACAGGAGCCGCTACAGCTGTGCAGTTTGGTCCACCAGGAAAAGGAGGAGATCAGAATAGCTTGGGAATTTATTACAGCTAGTCATAAAGGTGTTATAAAGCAACATTATTTAACTTATAGATGACTTTTGGTGTTCAGCTGGAGTGGAGCAGGGTGAGAATCAGCGCAGTGTGAGAATCAGCGCAGTGTGCGAGAGAGGTTTAAAATGGCTGCCTGTGTGTTTCTTTTGGTCAACAAGTTTGCGAGTAGTTTTTGTTTACGTATATTTTCTCTTCTTTTTAAATTGCGACGTTGCACAAAACAACATTCATCATCCCGACCCGTTGAAACCTGGCTTCATTTTCTCTTCTGTCACGCACTCGGGTCCTGTTCTCCCTCAGAGCACGAAAACANACTTGGGTCCTGTTCTCCCAACCTCCACGAAAAAATTTATTTTATTAAATTATTTTTTTTTTCTCTCCCCTCCCCCCCCCCCCCCCCCCCCTCCAGCCGAGCGCGCTCTGGACACGATGAACTTCGACGTGATCAAAGGCAGGCCCGTGCGCATCATGTGGTCCCAGCGCGACCCATCGCTGAGGAAGAGTGGCGTCGGTAACATTTTCATCAAGAACCTGGACAAGTCCATCGATAACAAGGCGCTGTACGACACCTTCTCCGCCTTCGGCAACATCCTGTCCTGCAAGGTAGAGCGTCTGTGGCGGACCTTCAGCCGTTTGTGCGTGCGTGTGTGTGTGAGATGCATGGCCACGTTGTGCATGAATCCGTGTGGTTTGTGTGGTCTTTAAGGTCGTTTGTGATGAAAACGGATCAAAGGGATACGGCTTCGTGCACTTCGAGACCCAGGAGGCGGCTGAAAGAGCCATCGAGAAGATGAACGGCATGTTGCTCAACGACAGGAAAGTGTAAGTGAGCGATTTCTAACCTGCGCCTGTAGAAACTAACAAGCAAGACCTTTACGCTCGTACTACTGAATCGCCATGACGTGTGGTTTTGAGTGAGCTCAGGGTTCGGGTCGGGTCGTGGCGTGTTCTCACGTCTCTGAGCTCTCAGAACCCGCCTCTCTCCCTGCTCTTGACTCGTACAGGTTCGTGGGTCGCTTCAAATCTCGCAAAGAACGCGAGGCCGAGCTCGGCGCCAGAGCCAAGGAGTTCACCAACGTGTACATCAAGAACTTCGGCGAGGACATGGACGACGAGAAGCTGAAGGACGTCTTTAGCAAATACGGTGCGTCCTGTCGTACGTTTTTCCTCATTAATCCAAACTGTTAATTATTTAACCAAAATAAGAGATCATACAACATGCATGTTATTGTTTATTTAGTGCTGACCTGAATAAGATGTTCACACACAGTCCACGAGAGAAGATAATAGCGTTTATAAAAAGTGCAAAAGTTTACATCCCCTTGATTCTTAGTACCGTGTTGTGACCTGAGCCTTTAGTGATGGCCTTTCAGGACTAAATGAAAAAATATCATATTTAGGCAAAATAAGAAAAATGTACAACGTCTCCGTTCTGTTCAGAAGGTTTTTTTATTGTGGGAGCTGCAGGAGCTGAAGACTATCTTCTCTCGTGGACTATATGTGAACACGTTTACGTGAAACATCTTGCTCAGGTCAGCACTAAATAAACAATAGCATGCGTTTTGTGTGATCCTTCTTATTTCGGTTAAATAATTAACAATTCTGCAGGTTCTGAAAAGGGGGGTATAAACTTTTGACCTCAGCTGTACACTAGCTGGAGCGAGTTGAGGATCGCAGCCTAGTCAAATTCAGTGCGTCGTGCTCAGTGGGCTGCACTGGCCACACGGCTGCCACAGCCACGCCGTAGCCCATGGGCCCCGTGTCTCAGCAGAGTGGGCACTGGGGATAAATAACGGCTACGTACAATCAGCTGAGCGCCGAGGGCGGGTGGCGCCGAGTGCGGTGCAGAGATAAACACATACACACACACACTCTGTAGATAACTGATTGGGGTGCAGTGTTAAAGCTGTCGATATAATCCCCCCTCAGTAGTATAATGTGTATTAGTGCTCTCTGTACAGGTAAATAGAGTTAAATCGTCTTCCTCACCAGGTAACGCGATGAGTATCCGGGTCATGACGGACGACGGCGGCAAATCCAGAGGCTTCGGCTTCGTGAGCTTCGAGAGGCACGAGGACGCTCAGAAGGTATGTCGCAAAGGTGCACAGCAACACGCACCTGTAACAGGTATCGATCAAAGCTGCTCTGCCGTGAAGGAGCATTAAAGCAGCGTCACGCTACAAAAATCAGAAAAAACCAGGCGCGTCTGTGGAAGACTCGCTCGAACCGTGAAAGAAATCGTTCCAGTGAGAGCCGCCGTTCCACGTGGAGGAACGTGTGGCAGTGCTGGTTTCTGTATCGATCGCTAATTTATTTATTTTTTATATTCAGGATCACTTTCCAGTGCTTTGTGTGGTGTTATACGGAAGAGTGTCGTGTTCATATCAAAACAATGGTGGAAATAATTCAAGGTTAATTTGTTGAACTCCCACCGTGCTGCCTTTCACCGCTTTAATTTCGTTATGCACTACAATTATTTATCCTTTGATCTCTCGTTTTAAGAGTGAGTTCACGTGGAGTAACGCATCAGGAATCAGTCTCCATAAATAAATTTTCCATGAACGTAAACGTTCGTCTCTGGGTTCTGTCGCCTTTAAATTCTTTGTACCTTCTGTACTGTGCTTCCGGAGCAGTCGAGACAGGTACGCTCACGCTCAGGTGAATATAAACGCCTCTGACTCAGCGGGAAGAGCTAGATCATCTCTCAGCTGTTTACAGGAATCGTTTACAAGCTGTGGTGCTGCAGGAAAAACCAGAAAAACTTATATATATTATATACTGTTTAATAATAAAAGCAATGATGCAAATTCTACATATACATTAACATATCAGTGTACTAAACGAGGGATAAACAGAAGCAAACAGCTCATTTATCAGCTAGTTATTTTCAGCGGTTTTCTGAATATATCTGTACTCTGTGCACCTCGACTTGATGTTGGTGTTCGTTTTTCGCGATCGTTAAACGGAGCGTCTCGTTCTGTGCGTGTTTCTCCAGGCCGTGGACGAGATGAACGGGAAGGAGCTGAACGGCAAGCTGATCTACGTGGGCCGCGCCCAGAAGAAAGTGGAGCGTCAGACCGAGCTCAAGCGCAAGTTCGAGCAGATGAAGCAGGACCGGATGACGCGCTACCAGGTTTGTCCGATTAAACACCTTTTAATCACCTGTTCGATACACCGTTTAAATCCAGCGCAGCCTAGTCAAATTCAGTGCGTCGTGCTCAGTGGGCTGCACTGGCCACACGGCTGCCACAGCCACGCCGTAGCCCATGGGCCCCGTGTCTCAGCAGAGTGGGCACTGGGGATAAATAACGGCTACGCACAACATGAACACCTTCAGAATGTAGCGTCTGCCTGCTGAACAGCGGCCGCGATCGCTAATGCTCACGTGCTTGTGCATGTTTCTGTAAACCTTCAGGGCGTCAACCTGTACGTGAAAAATCTGGACGACGGCATCGACGACGAGCGCCTGCGCAAGGAGTTCTCTCCTTTCGGAACCATCACCAGTGCCAAGGTACGCTTCTGCTGTAGTCCTGAAATAATAACGCGTACTTATATTAAATTATGATTATTAACGTTAATACAATTAACAACAGCGCAGATCTTCAGCTGTCTGTAACAGTTTAATGTAGAGTAGTACGCTGCAGTGTGTGTGTGTGTGTGTGTGTGTATAATATATAATATAATTTTTTGGTTTGGTTCTCAGGTCATGATGGACGGCGGACGCAGCAAAGGTTTCGGCTTCGTCTGTTTCTCCTCCCCCGAGGAGGCCACTAAAGCCGTGACGGAGATGAACGGCCGCATCGTTGCCACCAAACCCCTGTACGTGGCGCTGGCTCAGCGTAAAGAGGAACGCCAAGCACATCTAACCAACCAGTACATGCAGAGGATGGCCAGCGTTCGCGCCGTACCCAATCCCGTGCTCAACCCGTACCAGCCCGCGCCGCCGTCCGGATATTTCATGGCTGCCATTCCGCAGGTCTGGACTTCAGGAGAGATTTATAACGTCTGAAGTCTGAATTTCACCCTTGTGTTGTCCGTAGTGCGTCGTTTCGGTTGTTCTGCTGTCAGATACTCCATATTTTCAGTCTGTGAAAACATTTCGTGCGTGACAGATCGATTTGAATGCTAGCCCCGGTGGCTGAACGTTCAGAGAACAGGAAGTAGCGCTTCATCTTAGACGCGAGGAGGGAAGTTGTTTATCTATTCCTCCGTTTCCTAACACAGCTGACCTTCCGTTCTGTTCTTCATCCTCAGGCCCAGAACAGAGCTGCGTATTATCCCACTAGCCAGCTTGCACAGCTCCGGCCGAGTCCACGCTGGACTGCACAGGGTGTCCGACCTCAGCGTAAGTGCCTACGCACGCGCACACACTCACGCACGCGCACACACACACACACACACACACACACACACACACACACACACGCGTGCTTTGGTCTGTTTTTCTAGAACAGGGTTCATTGACGTGCTGGAAAACCTTTTTAATGTGAGTGTTTTGTATCCGGGGCTGAAGGAAGCCAGTGCATTAAACCCAGCGCAGATTCTCCTTCTGCTCTCACGTTCTGTGTAAATATTGACTTGATGTAGTGTTTCTTTATTTCTCAAGACTTCAAGTGAGTATGGTGTTAGAGCTGAACTCCGTTTCGGTTCAGCAGTGTTGGGTCTGACACGCGCAGTGAAGGAACCGATCGATTGAATCGAGTGTTTAAGTGGAAGAGTTACTTTTTATTTATTTATTTATTTTTCTCTGTTCTCTAGACTTCCAGAACATGCAAGCCACCATGAGGCCCTCAGCCCCGAGGCCACAGACCTTCAACACCATGAGACCTGCTTCTCAGGTTCCTCGTGTGATGTCCACTCAACGCGTTGGTGAGTTTGTGCCATCAGCACACGCAGATTTATTTCTGTGTCTTCTGCTTCTCTTGATCCGGATTTAATGGCCTCATTAAGCACTCCGTCTGCTCCCTCTGCGATTTGGTGCTCAGTGATTTACAGTTAAAGCGTTCAGGTCAACTTCAGCTGCGTTCAGAAGTAGTATAAAGTTAACGAAGCACGTTCATAAAACATGCCTTGGCCTCTAGGAGTCATCATTTTAATTATTTAACGACTAATGCCTCACGTTCCCGCTCCTCTCTTTCCGTCCTCCAGCTGCGCAGACGGTGGGTCCGAGGCCTACGGCGGCTACGGCTGCGGCAGCCACAGCGCCGGTGCGCACCATCCCGCAGTACAAGTACACGGCCGGTGTGCGCAACCCTCAGCAGCACATCAACACGCAGCCGCAGGTCTCCCTGCAGCAGGTCAGGCTTCAGCCCCCTCTGATTATTTAACAATGTTTAATGTCACACCTGCGGATTACTGACGCTTTACTGTGAATGTTCTTCCCAGCCTGCGGTTCACATGCAGGGTCAGGAGCCTCTGACGGCATCCATGCTGGCTGCAGCTCCACCTCAGGAGCAGAAGCAGATGCTGGGTGAGTTTCTTAACACTCGCGATATTTAGAAGTCACGTTTTTGAGCTCTGAAGCCTGAATGCGTTTCTTTCTTTTTTTAAATCCTCATCCAGGTGAGCGTCTGTTCCCGTTGATCCAGAACATGCACTCCGACCTGGCAGGGAAGATCACGGGCATGCTGCTGGAGATCGACAACTCTGAGCTGCTGCACATGCTCGAGTCTCCGGAGTCTCTGCGCTCCAAGGTGATTAAACGTCCGCGATCACGTTCACGTTGCTTTAGACCGTCTGCGACTGGCGTGATGATGCGATCCTGTTCGGTGGGGGAGCTCCTGCAGTGGCGGGAACCTTCACTCAGACTCCTGATGACACACACAGGGGCCATCTGACCAGCACTGACCACACACACACACACACACACACACACTCTCTCTCTCACATCATATTTCACATGCTCGTCATCAGACTGCCTTCTCTAGCAGGTTATTTTTGGTGTCGTGTTCCTCCAGACATTTTTTTTTGCACTTTCGGATTCTGACTGGTCAGAAAGTGCTGATTAATCTTCTCTAGCAGCAGCTCTGGCAGTAGCGCAGGTTTATATTAATGCGCTCGTTCTCATACCTTATCGTTTCTATAGCGACAGCTCATTCACAGGGACTTAAGTTTTCTCTAAGGAGAGTGAAGGTTAAATGTTTAACATTTATGGAAGGAGTCTCCAGTGTCAGTGCATTGTAACAGTCAGAGGTAAAGCTGTGACTAGGCTTTTTGACATCTTCAGGACAGGAGTTTAAAAAGAGTTTGCTTATATATTTTTAACTCCTTATTAACTTCAGGAGCAGAGAAGCTGGTGAGGGAGCGACGGTTTATAGCTGCTATAACGTAAGCGACATCAGGAACTAACGTTTCACAGTGTTGAATGTGACTGAGTGGGTCAGAAGCCTCATTACTGATCAATTGTAACCGGTGGCGAGTTGCTGTGGTGTAAGAGGAATAAAACACTCCAGGGCATGCTGTTGTAGGAAAATAATCATCTTAGGGGTGGTAACAGCGACTCGGCTTCGTCACTCCACGCTGTCACTCAGTATTTTTACTTATTTATTTATTTTTTATACCATTTATTAACACGGTGCTGTTTAGTTAAATCTTGAGAGAAGTGTACGATATACAAGCTGCGTCTCTTCTTCATGGGTAAGAAATGTCAGGATTCTGACGTGAACATGGAAATTGATCGACTTGATGTGATGCAGTCTGATGAAACTGTAGGAGGAGAAATTTTAAAACACTGAACATGATCTCACACACACACACTTCCACATGGGACAGACATGAAAATCCATGTGTTATAGTGTCTATGGGATGATTGAATTTGTACTCACTGTGTGTGTGTGTGTGTGTGTTTCAGGTTGACGAGGCTGTTGCTGTGCTTAAGGCTCACCAGGCCAAAGAAGCCGCTCAACAGAAAAATGTGACCAACTCCATCGGATTGCCAAGCGTCTAAGCCGAGGTAACGGAAAACTTCGTACGTTGGGCCTGTGTTCATGCCGTGTGTGTGTGTTGCACGTCCAGAAGCTCGAAGCGTTTAACCGTTTAAGGTCCTATGTTAATCCGATGTTTATACGCGTCGGAATATTCCTGTAGACGGTAGTTCGGTTGTCCGTATCCCGAGTGGCCGTTCCTGCACACCCTGCCTGCAGCTGAGCTTCTGTTATCTCCCACAGCTCCTTGCAGCCTGAGCTGCACAGATCTCCTCCTTTCTGTGCATTTTCTGAATAAGCCGTTTACATGCAACACATTTCTGATTAAAACAGGAATATTCCAGGGATGGGATTCGGAATTTTGGGGAATCGGAATATTCTTTTAATCTGAATCAGGTTGCAGTGGGATTGTGGCGTTAATGTGATTTAATACTATTGATTCAATTCCGATTAATATCAGAATCACGATGTAAACGTAGCCGATCAGACACACAAACGCCTCCTGTCCGCTCCAGCAGCAGGTACGAGGAAGTCTAGTTTTATCCCAGCGTTCTCTTTCCACATTCCAGACATCAGTTAACGGTTCCTCGTTAGAAGGCTACGTGTCGTGGAGCAGGAAGACTTCGAGCTTTTAGATTTGTAGAAATCAGTTCAGTCGGAAAAGACTTTTGTTTTTCGCATTTAAAAACGAGGGCTTTAGTGACTTGCCTTAAGAGCTTCACTTTTATTTCTTTTACTTCACTTTGTTTTTCCCGTTTTAACAGCTGCTTGTGTTTCTCTTTCAGGGACGACGACCTTTCAAACTTGCTTCACCGAGGGGGGATAAAAACCATATTAAACATCGAAAAAACACCGAAAACTGCAAAAAATATAGAAATGATTAAAGAAAAAAAACAAACAAAAAAACCGATGGAACTGAACTCTGCCAGGTCTAGAGAAGATGAAGCTAGGCCTCGTCTCTATCTTTAAAAAAAACTTTAAAAAAAGAGAAAAATGATTTAAAAAAGAAAAAATGGAAAATTGGGGGTTTTAAAGAAAATTCCATAAAAGAATAAAGAGGAGGAGGAGGAAAGAAATCTAGCTTTCTTTATTTTATTCATTTTATTCCTCGCCTGCTGTGCGTCCGGGTCCTGGGTGCGGAGAGGAGAACCGAGAACCGAGAAGCGCACAGGCAATGTGAACAGTTCTCCGGGATTGAGAAATGTGCTTGCTCAAATAAAGTTTAAATTCCGACTCATTAACAAGCGCCTGACTGTGTGGCTTGTTTCCGACGGAACGTCGTCATTAAAACACAGGTTTTATTTGCTGTTTTCTATTGTGTGACACACACACACACACACACACACCCCATGTGCAGGTTCTGATGAATGCTGTAGAGGGCGCAGGTGAACCTCGTATAGAATTCCTTCCGCTTGCGAAGGCCAGGAGTTTAAAGCTGCATCAGGAAAACTGGGAAGTGTGGGGAAAGTGCTCCAGCCTTGTCCACTCGTCCCTACACCCTTCTACACAAGCGTACACCATCTGTGAAAGGAGGCTGAGTCAAATGTGCAGTGGAACATTTTACTAAATTGTAATACCATCTTTCTACCAGAGAGGGCTCCAAATCCCCAAGTCCCCTGTTGTTGCTTATTGCCGTTTTAACCATCAGGTCATGTTTGCAGATTAGTTACGTTATATTCCCCTTTTTGCAGTTCTGATGAGCTCCACGCTTCTGGGAAGGCTTTCGGAGGCTTGCTGTACTGTTGTGTGCTTCCAGCTTTGTGGTAACAGTTCTGGTGAAGAACCGCGTGCTCTTCTGCTCCTGCAAGGATCATTCTCTTTGGGCTTTTTCCTTTTTTTAATAACATGATTATATTCCTTTCAGTGTTTTGCTCCCCCTTTTTTTCCTCAAATTTCCTCATCAGAGGATTGAATTGATTTCAACATCGTCCTCGGTTCCAGATGCCTCTTCCTCTGTTTCACCACCAGCACAGCATCCTGTAAATCATGGCCATGTTTGTGCTCAGAGATATCACAGCTTTCATAGGCCATGAACCTCCTATTAGTCGTGGGAATGTGTGGAGAGAAATGAGGGCAGTGTCCTGTACAGGCCCCTTCCATCTGTTTCAGCCCTCCCCTGACACTATTCAAGTGTACGTGTGGGGACAGTGAATAAGGTGTTGGACTACTGCTTTGGTAGGTCGAGTTCAAACCCCAGCACAACCAAGCTGCCACTGTGGGGCCTTCGAGTAAAGCTCTTAACTCTCAACTGCTCTGATCTATAAATGAGATGAATGTAAGTCACTCTGGATAAGAGCGTCTGCCAAATTCCTTAAGCGTGTCTGTGAGGGAAAGAGTGTGTGTGTGTGTGTGTGTGTGTGTGTGTGAGAGACTGTGAGAGAGAGGCTGTGTGAGTCTAGTTAATCTTACACTTTATAGTAGTAATTTATAGGAATATAGAAATATTTAGTTTGCATGAACTGTGTGTGAGAGAGAGAGAGAGACAGACAGACTGTGAGGGTGACAGACAAGAGAGAGAGAGACTGTGTGAGTCTAGTTAATCTTACAGGTTGTAGTGTTTTATAGAAATATTTAGTTTGCATGAAGTGTGTGTGTGTGTGTATATATATAAAACCTTACAACCCACAAAAGTGGTCATCTTTATTTTTACACGTTCATATCATGAGCGTTAAAGTCATTAAGTTTCATGATCATTATAAAGTGTTTGTGACGCTCTGATGCCTGAGAAGGTGAAGTTCTGGCCTGGAACACCACGGCAGCAGCTGGTTTAACGTGTTGTGGGTTATTCTTTATCCGTGTTGAAGCAGTTTCCTCAGTAACAGTTGCCCAGACTCGTTCCCTAATTGCTCTATTAGCAGCTGATTTCATTTTCTGTGTGTTTGGTTTGTGGAGGTGTTGCACCCTGTCGTTTACAGATCATCTCAACCGCACGCATTACAAAGCCTCCATGATCTCCAAGCAGCACGAGGAGTGACCCACCACCACACCACCATCATCCTGAGCTCTCTCTCGTGCTCTCTCTCTCTCTCTCTCGTGTTTTTTAACCCAACACTGGTTTCTCCAGAAACTTCTGCCAGCTCTGTGCCACACGCCCTGTTTTGGATCAGTTTCAGGCTTGTGTGTGAAACCAGCCTCTTTATTTACAGTAAACTGAAGATAAGAATCTTTTATTAAAGTGATAGTCATGAGATTAAGAAGCGTGAGGTAGAAAAATAAATATAAACCATGATAATAGCGGGATCTTATGATGATACGGACCGAGCAGTAGCAGCATGAGCAGAAAATATACAAAAAAAAACTTTTTATTTTTCAGTTTCATTTAATGTTCACACTGCCTGTGTTCATCTGCATGTCTGCATGCTTCTGTTTCTCTCCATCTACTCACACAGCGAGCTATTTTATCATGATTTTATATACACTATATGTCCAAAAGTATGTGCACCCCTGAC
>CM074967.1:991145-995055 GCA_037577455.1 Pangasius macronema | reverse complement strand
CCTCTGTGTCGTCCGCCGCTCGAGGTCTCGGCCTCTGTGTCGTCCGCCGCTCGAGGTCTCGGCCTCTGTGTCGTCCGGCGCTCGAGGTCTCTGCGCCTGTGTCGTCCGGCGCTCGGGGTCTCGGCCTCTGTGTCGTCCGGCGCTCGGGGTCTCGGCCTCTGTGTCGTCCGACGCTCGGGGTCTCTGCGCCTGTGTCGTCCGACGCTCGGGGTCTCGGCCTCTGTGTCGTCCGGCGCTCGGGGTCTCGGCCTCTGTGTCGTCCGCCGCTCGAGGTCTCGGCCTCTGTGTCGTCCGGCGCTCGGGGTCTCGGCCTCTGTGTCGTCCGGCGCTCGAGGTCTCTGCGCCTGTGTCGTCCGGCGCTCGAGGTCTCGGCCTCTGTGTCGTCTGATTGTTCCTCACGCCTGTACTTCACAGCGATGATGATGATGATGATGATGATGGTGGTGGTGGTGGTGGTGATGATGTGAACCGTGCTGCTAGGCAGGACTCTGTGTACTCACAGCTAATGAACCGTATCAGGTTGTTTATTTTTCCGCAGCGTGACGCGGTGCGCTGGTTTTGATCCGATCCCCCGGCCGTATCAGTGCTGATACACTCCATAAATGTTATCTCCATGTACCTGCGCATTGTCTCCAACCTCCGCCAACCACCCATAAATACCCCCCACCCAGTGTTCTGAACTTTAGACCAGGAGCTCAACAGACTGAGTATTATCTTTATACTCGCATCACTGCACTGAATGATACACACACACAGAGAACTCAACACTCTGAGTCTCTGAGCCTCCCTGTAACACACACAAGGGGGCGGAGTCTCTGTTACCACGCCAACGCTGATAATTTACTGTAACAGCACGACCCTGAGTGTTTTATTCCTCTTATACCACAGTGATTTACACAACCGTTCAGTTTTTTAATGAAAGAAGGACAAGAGCTTTTATCTGATTATAGTTACATTTTACATTTAATGGTGTGTGTGTGTGTGTGTGTGTGTGTGTTTGTTTGTGTGTACGCCCACACGTGTGCCAAAATGTCAGTGAGGAAATCTCTTGTGCAGGGAATGTCGCAGGAAATTCCTTTAATAAGCTTCTTACAGAAATCCTGTTCTGTTTTACACACACACACACACACACACACACACACACTCTCTCTCTCTCTCTCTCTCTCTCTCTCTCTCTCTCTCTCTCTCTCTCTCTCTCTCTCTCACACGCATACACGCACACTTTTCTCAAGCAGTTCATTTAAAGCCATTTGAAAACAAGAAGTGTGTGGTGTTTTTTTTTTTTTGTTTTTTTTTTTTTAGTATGTTTGTGTGCGCGCGTGTGTGTGCGCGTGTGTGCGCGTGTGTGCGCGTGTGTGCGCGTGTGTGCGCGTGTGTGTGCCTAAATACTGACAGTCAGGTGATTGTGTGCGTTTTCTCAGAAAAGCAGTAGTTTCCCCTCACACTCTCTCGTGTTGCTGATGGTAGGAATTCTGTAAACCCACACACACACGCACACACAATACATAAACCATTAGATGTGATTATCACAATTGCCGTGTAAAGATGATTAGAGGTGTGTGTGTTGCCCTCTGTGTGTGTGTGTGTGTGTGAGGAGAAAACCTGATGTGAGGATGAAACCCGCAGCAGGAACCGAGCGAGCCGCTGGAGGGGAGTTTGATGATGATGAGCTTCTGATTTGTGAAACAGGATTTGCGAGTCGGCCGTTAAGGTTCATCAGACCACTTACTGTCCTTAAAGCGGCTCTGGGTGAGCAGATCACGCACCGGGGGAATCTCTTCACATAACGTGATGTGGTATTTTTGGCGTATTGACGTGTCGACGTTTCAGACAGTATCAGTTAGAACTGGCCTATACAATGATATGTGTGTGTGTGTGTGTGTGTGTGTGTGTGTGTGTGTGTGTGTGTGTGTGTGAGAGAGAGAGAGAGAGCTCAGTGTCAGAGTCTGATGTGTGTAAGAAGGTAAAGTGGTGTGAAGTGCTGGAGGAGTGTGAACATCATCTCTTTATTTACACACAAATCTGGCTACTGAGATTAAACTCATAAAGACCTGTCTCTCTCTCCACCTGTCTCTCTCTCCACCTGTCTGTCTCTCTCTCTCTCTCTCCCCCTGTCTGTCTCTCCACCTGTCTGTCTCTCTCTCTCTCTCTCCACCTGTCTCTCTCTCTCCACCTGTCTGTCTCTGTCTCTCCACCTGTCTGTCTCTCTCTCTCTCCTTCTGTCTGTCTCTCTCTCTCTCTCTCTACCTGTCTCTCTCACCCAGTTCCCCACCTGTGTCTGTCTCTCTCTTTGTCTCTCCCTATCTCTCTCTCGCTTTCTCTCTTTCTGTCTCTCTCTCCCTCTCTCTCACTCTCTCTCCCTCTGTCTCTGTCCATCCCTCGTCTCTCTATTTATATCTATGTATCTGTTTTTGCCCTCTCTGTGAGTGTGTGAGAGAGTGTGTGAGAGAGTGTGTGAGAGAGTGTGTGAGAGAGTGTGTGAGAGAGTGTGTGAGAGAGTGTGAGAGTGAGTGTGTGTGAGAGTGAGTGTGTGTGAGAGTGAGTGAGAGAGAGACTGAGTGAGAGAGAGACTGAGTGAGAGAGAGACTGAGTGAGAGAGAGACTGAGTGAGAGAGAGACTGAGTGAGAGACTGAGTGTGAGTGTATCTATGGTTTATGCCTGCCTCCTGTGTAACATGGGTGTGTATGATGTGCACAGTGCCGTGACGCAGGCTGCGTGTGGAATGTGTTTGATGTTAATATGTAACATGAATAAATGAGGCATTAATGTGATAATATTATTATTTAATAATCCAAACACTAACTTCTCTCTTAACCTGACTCCGATTCTTAATCACGTCATCATTACACGTCTTCTCCACTTATCTCGGCACGTCCCGAAAGCTCGTCAGGCGTGAAGAAGCGTTGCTTAGTGACCGTTGCTTAGATACCATAGGTCAGTCAGTGTTTAGGGGCGGGGCTTAGCGCAGGGTGCGGTATTACGACTTCGCCGCTGATTACTGAAGTGTAACTGAAGCAGTTAGCGCCGGTCGCGTGTGTCCCAAGATATTTTCCCTAAGAAATTCTTAAGGTTTGACGTAAGTGACCTTTTCCTGTGTTCAGAAAGCTGAAATTCCTTTTATAGATCAGACTTTTACCGATTCACGTCCCCACGTGCAGCGCTCTCGTCCGGTCAGGGTAACGGAGAACGTCGGGTTCTGCGCGAAAGTGACGGGAGTTTGCCGTAAACATGGTTTCATCTTTTCTGTGAGCGCTGCAGGAATTTCCCTCCTCAGGAATGTTGTTTGCCTTGAGCAGCGGCCCGCTTGCATTTTCAGACCGTGAGACTCGCAGGACGTCTGGGAGGAGTGTGTGTGTGTGTGTGTGTGTGTGTGTGTGTGTGTGTGTGTGTGTGTGTGTGTGCGTGTGTTCGTGCACGTGTGTGTTTCATTACAGTAATCTTCCTCTGGCCATTTGTGCAGTTTTCCTGGATTGTGTCCCTGTAGCTGTGAAATAAAGTGTGTGTGTGTGTGTGTGTGTGTGTGTGTGTGTGTGTGTGTGGAGAGCATGGTCTGGATTTTGCACTTACATTCTGAACATTTGTGTCTGTGCTTTACGATAACTATGTGCATTTTTAAATAAAAAAAAAAGTTTCTATTAAAATAATCCCATTTAAAATAATCTGCTATCATAATAAGTTTAAATTAATTTAAATTAATTCATGAATATGCAAATTTTGCATGACTCGCACTATCTGACTCGGTCTGTTGCATCTGCATAACGTTTGAATATGCTGAATTTTAAGCCAGTGTGGGATTCAGAGCGATTCAGAGCCATGGATTTCGTCCGACTGATTCAGTGTTGGTGATTCACCTAGCAGTGCTGATTCAGTAAAGATGATTCATAGAGGAGTTACTGATTTTAGTGTAGA
>CM074967.1:981145-986145 GCA_037577455.1 Pangasius macronema | reverse complement strand
CCCTACTCTATATCCCCTTCATCCTGTGCGGAGCGCGTGGCCCTCAGTAGGCTCCCTACTCTATATCCCCTTCATCCTGTACGGAGCGAGTGGCCCTCAGTAGGCTCCCTACTCTATATCCCCTTCATCCTGTACGGAGCGAGTGGCCCTCAGTAGGCTCCCTACTCTATATCCCCTTCATCCTGTACGGAGCGAGTGTCCCTCGGTAGGCTCCCTACTCTATATCCCCTCCATCCTGTACAGAGCGAGTGTTTACTTGTCTGGTTCTTGGCTCCTCGCTTANTTGTGTATGTGTTTAACTGTATTTCTGTTTCTCCATCATTTTATCAGTCTGTCTGTTTACCCATTCCCCCCACAGGCTCTGTGTGTGTGTGTGTGTGTGTGTGTGTGTGTGCGCGCGTGCGTGTGTGTGTGTTAGCGGTGTCCTTGAGCGTGTCCTTGTCCTTGTTCAGGCTGACTGTAGCAGGAACACAGTGTTCTGTTCCTCGTGCTCGAGGACGTGTAAGCGGACGCGTGTTGTTCGGGTCGCGTGTTAGATCTGTTCCTCGGGTTGCTCTGATGATCATGTGACCTGGCTTACAGAAGGACACACACACCTAGTGATGTGATCTGAGTTAAACCCGTAGTCGATTGAGTTCGTGGCTCAGTTGTGTTACGGTGTGTGGTGTTAGTGCTGGAGTCTGTGATATGTTGTGACGTGTGTGTGCGCGTGTGTGTGTGTGCAGACAGTACGTCGGTGGCGGAGACGAGGCAGAACGCGAGTATCGGAGGCAGCGTCGGCGGTCTGACGGGCAGCCTGAGTGCCAGCGGGAGTCACATGGAGCGAATCGGGGCCATGAGGGACAACGTGAGCGAAAACGCCAGCACCATGGCGCTCACAGGAAGCCTGTCAGGCAGCACCGTGGGCCACTGCTTCAACAGGTCTCACACACACACACACACACACACACACACACACACACACATACAGTGTACAGAAGCTAAATAAACACACCTTAAACAGCTTCCCATAACTCCCCATGTTGGTGTTATGCGAGTTTATATTTATAATAGAGAAAATGCAGAGCAGGATGAGTCTTGACCTCAGAGCTCACGCTCCTGCAGTCTCACGACGGTTAGTCCTTTAGTCTGATCCTCAGACAGATTTATGCTTTTGGTTCTGTTCAGTTTCACGCTGCACCTAATTAAAGAAACCGAAAGCAGAAATCGCTGTCCGAGGTGAGTGATGGTGTGAGAGCAAACTCACTAAACACTGATGCATGTGAACGCACGCTTAGCTCCAGCTGCCCCCTAGTGGTCGTTATTAGCAACTGCACGTACAGTTCAGAAACAGGTCACATGACATTAGAACTAAATTCCACTCCGCTGAGCTAATGAGACTTTTCAGGTCTGTACTGAGCGTTACATTCAGCCCACACCTGAACACTGGCTCTTATTCATTTTATTAATCTGAACTCTATGGTGTGTGTGTGTGTGTGTGTGTGTGTGTGTGTGTGTGTGTGTGTGTGTGTGTTTAGGCTGGAGGTTCAGGCTGATGTACAGAAGGAGCGCTGCAGTCTGAGCGGAGAGTCCGGAACGGTCAGTTTGGGGACAATCAGTGACAACGCAAGTACCAAAGCCATGGCTGGATCCATCCTCAACGCCTACATGCCTCTGGACAGGTGAGGAAACACTGAGAGTGTGAATCTCTCTCTGTCAGACCTCACCTTACGCCGTACTGCACCTCCAGACATAGCCTCAAATACCTAAAAATGAGCGTTAAAAAAGTAACGATTCAGTACAACATCCAATACGATTCAGTTCAGCATCCCTACGATTCAGTTCAAATTCGGTTCAGCGCAGGTATGATTCAGGTCGGCAGCGATACGATTCGGTTCACTACAGGTATGATTCAGGTCAGTATCGATATGATTCGGTTCACTACAGGTATGATTCAGGTCGGCGTCGATACGATTCGGTTCAGCGCAGGTATGATTCAGGTCGGTGTCGATACGATTCGGTTCAGCGCAGGTATGATTCAGGTCGGTGTCGATACGATTCGGTTCAGTGCAGGTATGATTCAGGTCGGTGTCGATACGATTCGGTTCAGCGCAGGTATGATTCAGGCTTTATCCACTATGATTCAGTTGATTGCGTTTGAGCGCTGAAAGAAATTCAAGCGCTCTCTAACACACACACACACACACACACACACGTGTGCATCAGTTTTTGTCTTTCATTGTTTATCTGTTTTCGTGTCCCACTTTAGTGTGATATTTAAGATTTAAGTGCAAGGGATTGTGTTTTAACAGCATTGTGTCTATAAACACTGCTCTCTCTCTCTCTCTCTCTCTCTCTCTCTCTCTCTGTGTGTGTGTGTGTGTGTGTGTGTGTGTGTGTGTGTGTGTGTGTGTGTGGGGCAGAGAGGGCAGCAGTATGGAGGTGCAGGTGGATGTGGAGTCTAAACTAGGGAAGCTCCGGCACCACAGCGGCAGCAGCAGCATGGAGGAGGGCAGCACCGGGGGCCGCGGCGTTTGCCCCTCCACCTGCCCCCACGAGGGCAAATACGGGTCGGGGAAGAAGAGCAAAGGCAAGATGCGCAAGAAGACGGGTGGCACGAAGATCAACGAGACGCGGGAGGACATGGACGCGCAGCTGCTGGAGCAGCGCAGCACCAACTCGAGCGAGTTCGACTCTCCGTCTCTGAGCGGCAGCCTGCCCTCCGTCGCCGACTCGCACTGCAGCCACTTCTCCGAGTTCAGCTGCTCCGACCTCGACGGCTCCCGACCGCCCAACGCCATCAGCCCCCTTCCCGAGGTGGAGAACGACCGGCTGGAGCACGGCCCCGCCCCCCAGCCGCTCTGCCCCGCCCCCCTCAGCCCGGAGAGCTCTCCTAAAGAACGCAATAACAACGTCTCTCCTCAGCCGAGCGCCCCGGCGCGCAACGTCTGCATTCAGACTGAGATTTAGCGCTTGAGCTAACACGACGCTAGCTTTCGATCCTAACCCGAGGTTGCACACGCACGTACACACACTTACCGGTTTCATATTCTGATTAATTTAAAAAAGAAAAAAGAAAAAAAAAAAGCGAGAGAGAAACTGTCCGCAAGTCTTCACTCCGTCACTTTCAGGTGTGATGGTGATGATGATGATGACAGGAAGTGACTTCAGAGATTCGATCAGTTTAAATAAGTAGGCGGGCTGTTACAGCAGGTGACTGACAGGTGCGGATGTGATGATGATGATGATGATGATGATGTAGCTGTCGATCACTTTAATGCCTCTGTGTCCGCTGTGACTGAGGGTGTGTCCGAGCCTCGCGGGTCACAGCACGTCCGTGTTCAGAGCGTGTGCCGATATTCAGTCGCCGTATCCGTACCGAGACCGAGACCACGCCCACCGGCCCGAATTTACACGCGACAGTGTATTTATTTACATTTCTACTCTCACACACGCACGGATAACTACTATCATACAGCGGTCGCTATGGTTACGTCTCTAGACCTGATGCTCTTCTCATAGAAAGAAAAAAAAAAGTTAGCGGATTCCAACAAAGTATCCTGAAGTATTATTTATGGTTGTCGTCATGGTTACGTAGTAACAGAAATTGTTCGCTTTGAACTTTCGACCCGATCTGCGTCCCTGTGTATTAAAAAAAAACTTTAAAACGACCCTCTTTAGAGAGACAGGTTCCTCCTGGGTTCCTCCTGGGTTCCTCGCGAGGACACAAACCAAAGATTTATTTTTTTTTGGTGCATGTTAAATATATCGTGATGTATCACTGATTATCGGCACATGCGCGCACACACACACACACACACACACACACTCTGAGTTCTACAGGCCCGGTTCTACCTGTGGTTGGAGGCTTTTTTTATTTGTAACTTTATTTGAGGAGTGTTTGAGATGTTCTGGAGATGTTTCCTCAGAGGGACCAGCAGGAGCTTGAGCAGATTGCTGTTTTTTTTGTTTTTTTGTTTTTTTTCCTGTCACAGTAATTATTATTGTAAATGATTATATATATTTTCCTTTTCTTGTTGAAGGTATGATTCTTTTTGTTTCATGTTTTCTCTTTTATTTTCCGTTTTGGGAAAGGTCGTTATGTGTCGAAGCCCAGTGAGGGAATCTAACCGTACGGCCCGAACCCGTCTGAGATCAGAACAGGACCGAGCCGTGACGTGAATCAGCTGAAAATAAACACCTGACCGTTTTCCTCGTCTGTTTTGGACAGAAACCGACATCACAGAGATGATCTGATGTTCGCTGTGTGTGTGTGTGTGTGTGTGTGTGTGTGTGTGTGTGTGTGTGTGTGTGTGTGTGGATATGGTCATGTGTTCTGCCGTATCGATCGGTTTGTTCATTTGCCGAACACTGATTTGGTCCGATCAGAAGGATCTGTTTTACTCCCAGTAATTAAGACTTTTACAGCTCCAAGGCTATGATGGTAATCTCTCTCTCACACACACACACACACACACACACACACACACACATTCAGGTCGGACACGATTAATACGTGATTCTGGGTTTGTACCCATGTGGATTTATGGTGCCTTTTGGATTTAAACAAAAAAGCTGTTTGAGGTTCTTGTTCCTCTGTTCTGTGTCTTTCAGAGTTAAAAATAAAAAGAGAATCAAATCCAGCGCAAGTGCATGAATTGCTTTCCAGTGTGATGCTAGATGTGATGTCATTTCCTGTTTTTATCGCTTACCAAAGGTGGCATCTAAACTAAAACTAGAGTAGAATTTCTTTCAGTAGTTATGGCCACTGTGGGCGCGTCCCAAACCACACACCCCGTTCACTGTATCGGTCACGCGCACCCTATTGTCTGTCCACTGTGGGCGCGTCCCAAACCACACGCCCCATTCACTGTATAGGTCACACACACCCTATTGTCTGTCCACTGTGGGCGCGTCCCAAACCACACGCCCCGTTCACTGTACAGGTCACACGCACCCTATTGTCTGTCCACTGTGGGCGCGTCCCAAACCACACGCCCCGTTCACTGTATAGGTCACAC
>CM074967.1:948011-953769 GCA_037577455.1 Pangasius macronema | reverse complement strand
AGAGGTGTTAGAGATGTTAGAGGCGTTAGAGATGTTAGAGGTGTTAGAGATGTTAGAGGCGGTAGAGGCGTTAGAGGCGTTAGAGATGTTAGAGGCGTTAGAGATGTTAGAGGCGGTAGAGGTGTTAGAGGCGTTAGAGGCGTTAGAGGCGTTAGAGGCGTTAGAGGTGTTAGAGATGTTAGAGGTGTTAGAGATGTTAGAGGTGTTAGAGATGTTAGAGGCGGTAGAGGTGTTAGAGGCGTTAGAGATGTTAGAGGCGTTAGAGGCGTTAGAGGTGTTAGAGATGTTAGAGGTGTTAGAGGCGTTAGAGGCGTTAGAGGTGTTAGAGATGTTAGAGGTGTTAGAGGCGTTAGAGATGTTAGAGGCGTTAGAGATGTTAGAGGTGTTAGAGGTGTTAGAGATGTTAGAGATGTTAGAGATGTTAGAGGCGTTAGAGGCGTTAGAGGTGTTAGAGGCGTTAGAGATGTTAGAGGCGTTAGAGGTGTTAGAGGCGTTAGAGGTGTTAGAGATGTTAGAGGTGTTAGAGATGTTAGAGGCGGTAGAGGCGTTAGAGATGTTAGAGGCGTTAGAGGTGTTAGAGATGTTAGAGGTGTTAGAGATGTTAGAGATGTTAGAGGTGTTAGAGATGTTAGAGGCGTTAGAGATGTTAGAGGTGTTAGAGATGTTAGAGGCGTTAGAGATGTTAGAGGTGTTAGAGATGTTAGAGGCGGTAGAGGCGTTAGAGGTGTTAGAGATGTTAGAGGCGTTAGAGGCGGTAGAGGCGTTAGAGATGTTAGAGGCGTTAGAGGTGTTAGAGATGTTAGAGGTGTTTGAGATGTTAGAGGCGGTAGAGGTGTTAGAGATGTTAGAGGTGTCAGAGGTGTTAGAGATGTTAGAGGCGTTAGAGATGTTAGAGGCGGTAGAGGCGTTAGAGATGTTAGAGGCGTTAGAGGTGTTAGAGGTGTTAGAGGTGTTAGAGGCGTTAGAGATGTTAGAGGCGGTAGAGGTGTTAGAGATGTTAGAGGTGTTAGAGATGTTAGAGGTGTTAGAGGCGTTAGAGGCGTTAGAGATGTTAGAGGTGTTAGAGGTGTTAGAGGCGTTAGAGATGTTAGAGGCGTTAGAGGCGTTAGAGGCGTTAGAGATGTTAGAGGCGTTAGAGGCGTTAGAGGTGTTAGAGGCGTTAGAGATGTTAGAGATGTTAGAGGCGTTAGAGGCGTTAGAGGCGTTAGAGATGTTAGAGGTGTTAGAGATGTTAGAGGCGTTAGAGATGTTAGAGATGTTAGAGGTGTTAGAGATGTTAGAGGCGGTAGAGGCGTTAGAGGCATTAGAGGCGTTAGAGGTGTGATGTGATGTGATTTTTTTGGGATCGCTGGCGGACAGATCCAGGGAAACCTCATGGCGTGTCAGACAGCGGCTGAGGTTTTATCCGCCGTGGTTTCCTCCACGGTCACCAGGATCATCACGGTGAACCAGCCGGGCATCGCTCGCTTCCTGCTGGAGGACACTGAGGGGCGGAGCATCCTGGGGGAGATGACCGCCAAGTTCCAGGTCTACATCAACCTGGAGAGGGTGCACTGGGAGCCCCTGGAGGACCAGGTAACAATACAGAGCGTACGATGAGACAAAACTGCTGAGGTTATTTACACACACACACACACACACACACACACACACACACACGGCACTGTGCAAAAGTCTTGGCACCCTATTTGTTTTTTTTAGTACAATCTTTGTTCTAGATGTTTATTTTCTGACTTCTACATCACTGATTCAGTACAGAAACCTTTCAGACTCCAGACATTAGTTTTCAGCACAGAATGAAGCGTTACAGTAAAATGTTTGTGTGTCAGTAAAGAAAGCAGCAGATTCCATAAGAGCCACTTTTCAGATAAAAACAGAATGAACTTATAAACCTGCACACACTGCACCTGAGACACTGAGGATTTATTCATTCTTGTTTCCATGTTATACTTTATATAAACATATATATTATATACGATGTTTATTCATGAAATCTTTTGACAAAAAAAGCTTTGTTTGTGCACGAGCTATTCTAATTTCGAACTCTGTATAAAGTTATAAAAAGTCGAATTATTAAAATTATAATCCATTATTAAAATATTCAGCTCTTTAGAATCAGCAGTAACTTTAAGGATTTCAGGTCAGTGATGTCGTATGTAAAATGACTTTTGTTCAGC
Source organism: Pangasius macronema (assembly GCA_037577455.1). Classification (NCBI taxonomy): domain Eukaryota; kingdom Metazoa; phylum Chordata; class Actinopteri; order Siluriformes; family Pangasiidae; genus Pangasius; species Pangasius macronema. The sequence continues at coordinate 951,592 of CM074967.1, read as the reverse complement.
GCGCTGCGTTAAATCTGGACGTCTGATTCCTGTTTTTTTTCTTCTTCCAGGACGTCTTTGCTCTGGCGTGGAAAATGATGTCGAGTCAGAGCTTTGCGAGGAGCTCCTCGGCGCGGGATTCGGCGGCTCGGCGGGCCGGCGCGCTCGCGGAGGACGATAACGCCACCTCAGGTTCCTGCTTTTCTTATTTTCCCATCGGTTCTGTCCTCACCTGATTGTAAAGCACTAACCAGGTTAACGTCACGCACGTCCTCAGCTTGTATCGAAGAGGCTAAGAAGATTCTGTCTCAGCTGGAGAGTGATCGCTCTCACGTGGTGGCGGCGGAGGAGGAGCTGGATCTGTACTCAGACACCTTACCCTCAGGAGAACAGGTAAATCCAGCAGAAAAGAAAGAAACGACATCACCAGCAGTTCCTCAGTGAGCACCGCAACCAAGAAAAGATCTGGTCTTGTAATTACGAGATAAAAACGAGTGTAAATGCGAGAGGTGACGGTGAGAGGAACCTGTACAACAGACCGAAGATGAGATAATGAGAAGTTTTCTAGATAATGAGACTCTAGATCAATGTAAGTTAGTGAGATATCTTCTAGATGATAGGAAATTATCTAAATAAGATGAGGAATTTCTAGATAGTGCGAAAATGAGATATTTTAAGATAATGGTTTAGTTTATACCTGACGAGACGATGAGATTTTGTAGATAATGAGGCAGTGAGATATTTTCGAGATAATGAGATAGTGAGACGGTTTCTACGTAATGAGACATTTATAGATCCTTAAATGATGACATTTTGTTTTCCTGCAGTTATAATTTGTAAATCATTCATAAGACGCCTGTCTGTGATTCATATAATGAGACAATGAGATACTTTCTAGATAATGAGAAAATGAGATATTTTATATAATTAAATGTTTTCTTGATAATGAGATAATAAGGAATTTTCTAGACAGACTTTTCTGGATAATGAGATATTTTCTAGAGAAGGAGATAATGAGATTTTTTAGACAGTGAGATAATTAGATGTGAGATCATGGAAATGAGAAATAGATCATGAAGTTTCTTGATAATGAGATAATGAGATACTTTCTAGACAATGAAAAATTTTTAATATTTTTGAGATATTAAAATGATGAAACTTCCATAAGACATTTGTGATTTGCCTGAAAGCCTCAGGGTCTTAAAGGCAGTTATTTGTCTTCTTTTAGCTGGAAACACAGGAATTGAATAGAGCTGAAAATCAGCTGGGAGACCTCCAGAGTCTGGATGAAGACGCTTATCTCTCTCTGGCCATCCAGCTGTCCATGGAGGCGAGTCAGAACCCAGATCGCCAGGCGGATGAGGAGCTGCAGAAAGTCCTCCAGCTCTCCAAAGACGAGGCAGCGGCAGTGGACGAGAGTCAGATGCTGGTGAAGGCGGTGGACATGTCTCTGCAGGAGGCCATCGGGGCGGCGAACACGGCGCAGATCGAGGTGTTTGCGAGTTACACACACGACCTGGTGCGCGTGGACATCGCTCTGGGGAAGAAGGTGGGCCTGAGGCAGTGCGAGGAGACACTGCAGCACACGAGCTTCAGGAAGCTGTCGGCCTTCCACCAGCGCTGCTTGGACCTGATCAAGAGGAAGCACGGCGTGGAGATCCAGATCCAGGGCACCACGGCCGTCGTCTCGGGGTTTAAGGACTACGTCGCCGGAGCGTTGCCCGATCTGAACACACTGACGGAGAAAGCGGCCGGCAGCACCACGGACGCCGAGATCCTGAAGACCGTGCAGTGGGCGTGGCACGACAGAGAGCGCTCGGTGGTGACGCCGTACCCGCCCGAGGCCACGGTGTTCATCGAAACCGCCTGGAGGATGAAACAGGACCAGCTCGACATCCTGTTCGACAGTCAGCCCTACACCATCGATTTCACGAAGATGCAGGAGTTCAGCGTGTCGTCCGGACGATCCGTGCCCATTTCACGGAAACTCGTCAGCTCTGTCGACCTGTACACCGAATTCCAAGGTCAGGATCAGAGTTAGGAATGTTCACGCTGGTTCTTTACGTCCTCCTAACGCTCGGCGCACTGGCTGTAGAGTAGAACATTAATATATAATACAGCTTCTCGAGCAGAGATCATCGGGGTCCAAGCACTTAAAAAAGAAATTAACCATATTTTAGATTGATCAGACAAATAGCCGCAGGGAGAGCGCACCCTAGTGGCACCCTGATGTCAAATTTATTAATAATAAACATATTTTTCTAGTTATCACGTTATCCTTCGGAACCCTTTTCCAGCTAAGTCCAAAGAAGAAGCACAAAACTCAACCTGACTGGAGAACATGCTGCTTGAGAAACACTTTGTTTTACGCTATAGCGAGTTCTATTGACAAGCAAGGACCGAATTTGGTATAAATTGGTAGGATACATCTAAACTTTATACCGTATATACATATTAAATTTGATGTCCATGCACAAAATCATCACAAAGATATAGCCGTACTTCCTGCTTGGCGTCTTAGTGATCAGATATTGTGGCTGAACGTCTTCGAACGGAAAACTTGGATCAGGTTTAGTCTGAAGATCATCTGATTCAAGTTTAATAAAGTTTATTTCAGAAGCAGTGGGAAAATACATATCGTATAAATTATCTTAAAATTGAAGGGGGTGGAGCGTAATGTTGCCTGAAAGTGAAATCAGACGTGTCCTCACATCATATAATTATCAAAATAAATAAACTGCTTAACTAAACATGAGAACTGATCACTGTTATAGAGATGAGGATCTAAACGCCGTGCACACGAGAAAGCAGAAGACATAGTTACCGTACGTTCTCTCAGCCAGCGTGAGATTCTGCGTTTCAGCTGAATTCTGTACGTCATTTGGACAACTGAGTGAATGTAAAAGATGCGTATCTCTTTCATCTTTCAGACGATTACAGTCTGCTGTCGGACGTCCCGGACGCCGTGAGACTCGAGAAAGACTCCGTAGAATATAATGAAGTTGCTGAGGAATTCTACAACGGCCTTGAACAGAACAAAGTCCAAATCATCAAGGTGAACCAACTCGCTTGCTTCGTCCGCTATTAACGTCCCTGTGAACAAGCTGTTACCATAGAAACCATAACATATTAATTATAACTAAACCTGTGATTTGTAGCTGCACTACTGTCAGATCTGCTGTTATAGAAATCCAATCAACACCTTCTGACCAATCAGAATCCAGAATAGGACAGCACCATGGTGTAAGTGAAGGTAACTGGCTCCTGTCCTGTATAAACCCTCGTGCAGGTGGAGAAGCTGATGAACCGGCTGCTGTACAGTCAGTACCGCCTGAAGAAGGCCGACATGGAGCAGAAGGTTCGAGGTGATGTGGAGCGAACGCTTTACCACGGCACCAACGAGAGCAGCGTGAAGGAGATCTGCATCCACGGCTTCAACAGGAGCTTCTGCGGCAAGAACGGTAACAACGGCAGCCGATGCGCAGAGAGAAACGCGTCGTACTGCCAGGTTTATTAATACGAACGTCGTGTCTTTTTCTCTCCGCACAGCCACGGCGTTCGGACAAGGCGTGTACTTCGCCGTGAAATCCTCGTACTCGCTG
>CM074967.1:943011-945511 GCA_037577455.1 Pangasius macronema | reverse complement strand
CCCTTTAGCCACGCCCTCCAAACGCCATAAAAGGCAAAAAAATGATAAATTGGCAACTAAACGGTGAAAGAGCTCCTCCTGAGCGTGGCATGTGGCTTATTCTTCTGGAATTCATGAAAAACTGGATTTTATCTAATTATCTGACACGTCAGCACAGATCCTGCGCGTACCGACCGAAAGACGTGGCAGTACGGGAATAATCAGCACATGCAGTATGTCATTTCCTGTTCCGGTAGCGGTGTGTGTAAAGGTTTCCTCACTCACCAGCTGCACGCGTGTGTTTGCGATGTTCCGTCTCTCAGGACCAAACTCCAAAATATCCATAGCGCCTGGCTGAAAATATATAAGGCATAGGAACACGTGTAAAGCCGGAGGAGCTCGGACACCACACCACTGCTCAACCCGCTACTGCTTTAAACCTCCACAGCGTGAAACGTGCAGAGATCAGCGAATAAACGGGACCAGTGAGCAAACGTTCCGGCCCAGAGCTTCCTTCAGCGCTCACCTAACACACGTCCATCCCTTTCATCCACACAACTGAGGGCTGAGAGCAGCTGAGCTTCATCAAGAGGAACTCCTGAAGGATCTCAAAACCACAAATCCACAAAACCACAAAACCACAAATCCACAAATCCACAAAACCACAAATCCACAAATCCACAAAACCACAAATCCACAAATCCACAAATCCACAAATCCACACCACACAGGTTCTATTACAGAAAAAAGGAGAAGTGTTTTTTGGATCTTTGAGCTCAACTCTTTAATGGCTTGCATGAATAGATGGATTTTTCATGCTTTTGTTTTTTTTGTCACTTTGTGGTGTGTTTTTGTGTTAGTTTAGGAGTTCCTCTCGTTTCTTCTTTGCGGTTTCTCGGTAACATGATGAGCTGCGTTTTTTTTTGCCTTATTAACATCGAGAGAGAGAGAATTTCCAGCAGGATTTAGCGATGTATCGTAACAGTCATGATTCATTTATACTCAGATTCATTTTCCCATCACTCTGCAGATGCTTCAGCACTTACATCTGTTCACACACACACACACACACACGCACACACACACACACACGCACACACACAAGTACTTTATGTGAAGGAATGAAATGACCGCTAAATCCACCAGATTTATGCTCCAGTTCTGAGATAATTCTCTCTGTCTCTCTCTCTNCACACACACACACAGAGGATATCTCAGTGATGGAATCCTCTTAAGCTTTGGTGCAGAAGATGGATCCATTAAAGAGAAAGCCCTGGTCATATGATGTTGCCAAGAACAACAACAACACACACACACACACACACACACACACACACTTCTTTCACTTATTCTCAACCCCGAGTCTCTTCCGCTCTCATTCCCTCCTTCATTCTCACGCTGCATTAAACTCTTAGGCTTTTTCTCTGCCTTTGTTTTTCTCGCTCCCAGACGTAATCCCAACCCTGATTTAAAATAAATAAATAAATAAATAAAACTGGAACTGACCCTTTCATGTGACCGGTTAAATATTAAATATGAGCGCATGTGCAGGATTTATCTTTACAGTCGGCGCACAAACAATTTTTGTTGTTCACACATTTACATTTTGCAGCTTTAAAATGAGCCTCATTAAACCCTCCTCATACTTTACTCATGATGTGGTGTGCATGTCGAAAAGAGCCTGAGCAGAAACACCACCACTCCTCTGCCCTGAAGATGAATCCTTCACCATATCAGTGATTACACACACTTTTAACCCCGTGAATGGCACTCTTTGGCCAGGTAGTAAAGCTCATGAACCTGTCACGCAGCTAGACGATCTGTTAGNAGGGAAAACACTCTGCTGAAGGATCAGAAGCCAGCATGCGACTGAGCCAGTAGTCGTGTTATATTACTGTAATGCTCAGGTAGATCTCTTCCTTCTCTAAAACAACACATCCATCTGAGTTATAAATTCACTGCCCAGCTCAACTGCCTGCTCTGTTTCTGAGAAACGTCCTGCGCTTCTGTAGACGAGGAGACATGCGGACGCCTCCCAGGAAATGAGAGGGACGAGAAATTCCAGATCGCATATCAGATGTCTGGAATATAATATAGGAACAGAACAACTGCTTTATATAGATTTATAGAGGGAACAAATAGGAAGCAACGAGCTTTCAGAATATACAGAGTGTACAGAGTGTATATAAAATGTATATAGTGTATGTAGTGTGTATAGAATGCGTAGATTGTATATGGAGTGTATAGAGTGTTTACAGAGTGTGTCTAGAGTGCATATGGAGTGTGTATAGAGTGTTTACAGAGTGTGCATAGAGTGTGCATAGAGTGTATATAGATTGTATATAAAATGTATATAGTGTATGTAGTGTGTATAGAATGCGTAGAGTGTATATGGAGTGTATAGAGTGTGTATAGAGTGTGTCTAGAGTGCATATGGAGTGTGTATAGAGTGTTTACAGTGTATAGTGTGTATAGAGTGTGTATAGAGTGTTTACAGTGTATAGTGTGTATAGAGTGTGTA
>CM074967.1:928665-933858 GCA_037577455.1 Pangasius macronema | reverse complement strand
TGTGTGTGTGTGTGTGTAGCAGGAAAGGCCTCCATGTTGGATGAACTGGATGAGATCGAGGTTTATGGGAGTGAAGCTCAGTCAGGCACTCAACTGGCCACCTACTCCTTCGAGGTGAGAGTTCACATCCACACGTGTGTGTGTGTGTGTGTGTGTGTGTGTGTGTGTGTGTGTGTGTCTTCACACCACACACACACGAAGTTACTGTGTCTCATAAGAACACACCATACTCCTTAAACTGGTCATGTGACATCACGGCTAGCTTCTCTCCTGCACCGCTTGTCTGGACGTGGTGCTCAGCGTGAGCTCTGGCTCTGACCTGTAGTTACCTCGGGTGGTGTTGGTGGGGTTCAGTGGTTGTGTGTCGTGTGTGCTGCAGGTGTGTGACAGCATCCTGAACATCGGGCCGTGTGTGAATGCGTCGATGGGAGAACCGGCGTTCCTTTCTGAAGAGGTGAAACCTGGCGGTGGTTTAAGACGTACAGCTCCGGGATAACAATAATAATAATAATAATAATAATAATAATAATAATATCAGAAAAACACGAAGGAGCTTAAGATGAAACGATTCTCCCTCTTTTCCTCCTCCTTCAGTTCCAGAGTAACCCCGAGCCTGACCTGGAGGTGGTGGTGTGCTCCGGATACGGAAAAAACGGCGCCCTGTCGGTCCTACAGGTAAACCTTTAACCTCTCTACACGCTCGAGAACAGCCGCAGGTCTCTCTCATGGCCACGACGAGCGGTTACTATGGAAACGGAAGAGACGTGGAGGGGATAACGGAGTTTTACTGTTCATGCAAAACAGACCCCAGGCTCGTTGTAGTGTTACATCATGCTCTGATCCATTGTTACCTCATGGTGTATTATGTTGTTACATTGTTACATCGCGTTATAGTTTCATCATGTTATATTGTTATGTTGTGTTTTATGTCGTATTATTGCTATGTTTTGTTACATTGTTACTTCGCGCCATTATGTTGTGCTTTGTTACGTATTATGTTGTGTTTTGTTACATTGTTGCGTTGTATTATGTTGTGCTCTTTTCTATTGTTGTGTGTCTGTTGTTATTCTTCTTAAGCTTCCTGGATCATTGTAACTCTAATCCTGTTTTTTATTCTCTTTCTTTTCTGTCTCTCCACCTGTCTGTCTCTCCTCCTCTGTCTGTCTCTCCACCTGTCTGTCTCTCCTCCTGTCTGTCTCTCCTCCTCTGTCTGTCTCTCCACCTGTCTGTCTGTCTGTCTCTCCACCTCTGTCTGTCTCTCCACCTGTCCCTCTACCTTTCTCTCCACCTGTCTTTTTTTTCTTTTGTTTCTCTCCAGAGGAGCATCAGACCCCAGGTGGTCACGACCTTTGAACTCCCCGGGTGTCATGATATGTGGACGGTTATCTCTAATGAGGAGAGACCTGAGCAGGTGAGGTGGGCGTGTGGAGAAGAGAATAATCGTAATGAACTGTCACACAGTAGCATGAAATCATTTACTGAGCCTCCTGTTTGTCCCGTCAGCCTCCAGCAGAGGGCGAGGGCGAGACCCAGGAGGACGCAGAGAAACAGGAGCTCACTGTGGAAGATGAGAAAAACAAACATGGCTTCCTGATCCTGAGCAGAGAAGACTCCACCATGGTAGGAAACTGCGACTTGGGTTATTCGTGCCACGTGCTTTTAGGTCTTTACCTGTTTAGCATAAACTTGTCACAGACTGTGAAGTAAACTGTGTGTGTGTGTGTGTGTGTGTGTTCAGATCCTGCAGACGGGGCAGGAGATCATGGAGCTGGACACGAGTGGATTTGCCACTCAGGGCCCCACCGTCTACGCCGGCAACATCGGAGACAATAAATACATCATCCAGGTGTCTCCGATGGGCATCAGGCTGCTGGAGGGAGGTGAGACAGGACGCGACGCAACAACGTGATAGAGCGCGAAGTAACAATGTAACAGCGCAAAGCAACAACGTAACAGAGCGGGAAGTGACAATGTAACAGGACATGATGCAACAACATAACAGAGTGCAAAGTAACAACATAACACAGTGCGGCACAACAACGTAGCAGAGCTCGAAGTAACAATGTAACAGTGCAAAGCAACAACGTAACAGAGCGGGAAGCAAAAACAGGACGCGACGCAACAATATAACAGCGCAAAGTAACAACGTAACAGAGCATGAAGTAACAACATAACAGAGTGCGATGCAACAATGTAACAGAGCACGACACAACGTAATGCGACGCATTGACGTGACAGAGCGCGACGCAACAATGTAACAGAACGAGAAGTAACAACGTATAAGAAGTCAATGTTAGCATGTAACAGTTTAAACAAACATTATGTAACATGCAACAATATGATGGAACGGTCACATTTTGTAAGGTTTCATCTCTCTCTCTCACACACACACACACACACACACTCTGCGAGTGTAACACAGTGAACACACTCCATGCTCTCGTCTCTCTGCAGTGACGCAGCTTCACTTCATCCCCGTGGATCTGGGATCTCCCATAATCCACTGCTCCGTGGCCGACCCCTACGTAGTGATCATGACGGCTGAGGGAGTCGCCTCCATGTTCGTCCTGAAGAGCGACTCGTACATGGGCAAGACTCACCGCCTCGCCCTGCACAAACCACACCTCCACACGGTGCGCCTGCCCGCCTCTCCACCTGCCCGCCTCTCCACCTGCCCGCCTCTCCACCTGGCTCTCTCTCCGCCTGCCTGCCTCTCCACCTCCACCTGCCTGTCTCTCCACCTGGCTATCTCTCTCCACCTGGCTCTCTCTCTCCACCTGCGTGCCTCTCCACCTGCCTGCCTCTCCACCTGCCTGTCTCTCCACCTGCGTGCCTCTCCACCTGCCTGCCTCTCCACCTGGCTCTCTCTCCACCTGCCTGCCTCTCCACCTCCACCTGCCTGCCTGGCTCTCCACCTGGCTCTCTCTCTACCTGCCTGTCTCTCCACCTGCCTGTCTCTCCACCTGCCTATATCTCCACCTGTCTGTCTCTTTATTCATTTATCTGTCTGTCTGTATGTTGAATCTGGCGCTTTCTCTCTCTCTCTCTCTCTCTCTCTCTCTCTCTTATCCTAAACATCGAACTTTTAAAAACGTAAATCAGTAAAATAAATATTTTAATAATTAATATAATTTATATAAAGCTGTAAATTAGTGAATATCTGGTAAAAACAGGAAAGTACCCGTAACACATTAGGAATGAATTTACAGTTAAAGCCGAATCTTTCAGATTGGTGTGGTTTTGTAAAGATGATTAAAGAATGATTTATGTGAATTTATTCCTCATCGCTGTGTTATCTGAGCTGGGTTGTGTGTTTGCGTGTGCAGCAGTCACGTGTGATCACGCTGTGCGCGTACCGCGACGTGAGCGGCATGTTCACCACCGAGAACAAAGTCGCGTTCTTAAGCAGAGAGGAAACGGTGAGCAGGAGCCAATCGGAGGCCGAGCCGCTCATCCACGACCTCGGGTAAACACCAATCACCCTTCAGCACGAAGAAGAACATCATGATGATGATGATGATGATGATGATGATGATTCACTTTCATTGAGATAAATTGTTAAAATTCTTCTTTTCTATCAGAGCATAAACATGACTTTATTTCTGTTCACTAGACACTTCCTCTACTGTCTAAAGTGTGTGTGTGTGTGTGTGTGTGCGCGTGTGCGTGTGCGTGCGTGTGCGTGTGTGTGTGCGTGTGTGTGTGCGTGCGTGTGCGTGTGTGTGTGTGCGTGCGTGTGTGCGTGCGTGTGTGCGTGCGTGTGTGTGTGCGTGCGTGCGTGTGTGCGTGTGTGCGTGCGTGTGCGTGCGTGCGTGTGTGCGTGTGTGCGTGCGTGTGTGTGTGCGTGTGTGTGTGTGCGTGTGTGCGTGTGTGTGTTCAGCACCACAGTGGACGATGAGGAGGAGATGCTGTACGGAGACTCGAACCCTCTGGCCAGCCCCGGTAAAGACGAGTTCAGTCGCTGCGCAGCTCCGTCCCAGTCCGAGCGTCCTGGAGCTCAGAGCAAACACGAGCCGACGCACTGGTGCATGGTGGTGCGCGAGAACGGCGTCATGGAGGTCACAGCACTCTCTTTATCATCATCATCATCATCATCATTATTATTATTATTAATATCGTGATTTTTGACTTTGCATTAGCTTTACAGTTCGTGCTGAAGCTGTTCGTTACACACACACCCACTCAGCTGCCTCAACCGTTTAAATACATTATTTTATATATAATATATTTATATATTATTATATATGTTATTAAAATAACCTTTTTAATATGTTTTTTTCTTTTAAACTATTTCAGGTAGATATCTAACCACTCTCATACGTTCTTTATTAAACTGAACTGTAAATGATTAAGCCCTGTATTTACATTAATGCGCTGTTATAGCATGCGCACGTAGTAAAGTAATATTTATAAACATGTTTATTTTAGTTTAAATTATTTAATTCATGTTGTTGGCCTGTGTAATGGTTATTACATCCTAAAGGACACTAAAGCTCGTATGTAAAGAGATTAAACCTCGCGCGCCTCCTCAGATCTATCAGCTGCCTGACTGGCGCTTGGTGTTCCTGGTGAAGAACTTCCCGGTTGGTCAGCGCGTGCTGGTGGACAGCTCAGCCGGCCAATCAGCCGCTCAGGGAGAGACAAAGAAGGAGGAAGTGACACGTCAGGGCGAGATCCCATTGGTTAAAGAGGTGGTGCTGGTGTCTCTGGGCTACAACCACAGCCGGCCTTACCTGCTGGTGAGTGTGTGTGTGAGTGTGAGTGTGAGTGTGTGTATGGATTGTTTGAGTGAGTGTATGGAGTGTGTGAGTGAGTGTGTGTGGAGAGTGTGTGTGTAGAGAGTGTGTGTGTAGAGAGTGTGTGTGCAGAGAGTGTGTGTGCAGAGAGTGTGTGTTAGTGTGTGTGTGTGTGTGTGTATCATGTGTTTTTGTACTGTAAACCACGCCCCCTCTACCCCAGCACCCATAATGCATCATATGATAATCTCACTTTTTCCTCTCCCTCTCCCTAAACCCCTCTTTTTTCTTTTTTCCCCTCTCTGTCTCTCTCCCTTTCTTTCTTTCTTTCTTTCTTTCTTTCTTTCTTTCTTTCTTTCCTTCCTTCCTTCCTCCCTCTCTCTCTCTCTCTCTCTCTTCCTCTCTCTCTCTCTCTCTGTCTCTCTCCCTCTCTCTCTCTCTCTTGGTCTCTCTCCCT
>CM074967.1:852620-863567 GCA_037577455.1 Pangasius macronema | reverse complement strand
AGGGGCGCAGTGACGGGCGCAGTGACGGGCGCAGTGAGGGGCGCAGTGAGGGGAGCAGTGAGGGGCACAGTGAGGGGAACAGTAAAGGGCGCAGTGACGGGCGCAGTGAGGGGAGCAGTGAGGGGAGCAGTGAGGGGAGCAGTGAGGGGAACAGTGAGGGGCGCAGTGACGGGCGCAGTGACGGGCGCAGTGAGGGGCGCAGTGAGGGGAGCAGTGAGGGGCACAGTGAGGGGCACAGTGAGGGGCACAGTGAGGAGGAACGTCCTGATTATGTAGGAGATAAACACTAAAAGCAGGAGCGTCGTCTCTGACCTGCGGATCCACCAGCCAGCCGTGATACAGCGGAATGTTGAGTAGATCGAACACGATGCACTCGGGCGTGTACTCGAAATCCGTCACGCCCGTGAAGCGCACGTTTACGTCCAGACCCGTCGACAACTTCGGCAGCACGGCCATGGCATCGCTCATGTTCTGAAAACAGAGGAGGACGTGTGTTCTTTATTTAATATAATAATAATAATAATAATAATAATAATAATAATAAGCAGAAGAACAAGAAGAAGGAGAGACGGTACTGATCCGATACCCAGTATTAGCATCAGTATCAGTATCGGATCGGTACCAGCAGTAAATGGTGGATCGGATATCAAACTGCAAAGAAACATATTTCTGGAACTGGAATTTAATATAATAATAATAATAATAATAATAATAATAATAATGAGATGGTACTGATCCAATACCCAGTATCAGTATCGGTATCAGTATCGGTATCAGTATCGGTATCGGTATCAGTATCAGAATCTGATATCGGATTCTGTAATGAAGTGTGAAGACCGGATTTGGATTTGTAAAAGAAGCGTGTTTCTGGAAGTGGAAAGTTCACATATAAAGAGACTTGACTGCGACTGTTTATTTCTTCTGTTAGGATTTTATTATATTTATATTTACCGTGTGAAAGAGTTTAACTCTGAAGTGCTTCAGTTAACAAAACAAAAACATTCTGAAGCTTAGGAGTTTTTAAAGAAACGGTATGAGAGAGATATCGGTATCGACTGATGCTGAAGTGCTCAGTATCCATAATAAATAAATAAATAAATAAATAAATAAATAAAGTCACATTGTTCCATCTCTAATAATAATATTTAACACACAGACTTATAAAAGCTCAGAATATATTATCATTTTTTCCATCAAGAATACAGCTTTTAAAAAAGATATATTATAGTTATATTATATTATAGTTATATTATAGTTATATTATAGTTATATTATATTATAGTTATATAAAGTATATTATATTATTCACTTATAAGATTATAGAAAAAGATCTAACTTCAGACACATTGTTCTTTTTTATAAGGAATTTATTTCTTGCCTTATAGCCTTAAAATATTAATTTTTCAATTCAATTCAGGTTTATTTGTGTAGCGCTTTTAACACCGGACATCGTCACAAAGCAGCTTTACAGAAATAAACACACTCAGGATGTAAATTTTACATTTATAATTTATAGTTTATTAATCTAAATGAACTTAGAATTTTCCAGAATAAAGCCTCCGATTTTTTTTTTGCAGAAATCTAGAGTTAGAATAAATAAACAGTTCAAAAAATAATAACCTTATAAATCTTTTTAAAATCATTTGTTTTCCTAAACTAGTAAAACAAACAAACAAACAAACAAACACATTTCCCAACAGAAGTGTTTAATCTGTGATGAAAAGCTCTATAGTTTTATTTATTTATTTTATTTTATTTATTTAATATTACACACTCACCTGCTGAAAATTGAGCTCCATGCCCTCGGCCTTCTCTCTCGGCTTAATGGACAACACACACTCACCTACCACACACACACACACACACACACACACACACTGTGTGTAGCGTTACCCAAATTATGAGATTTTCAGCAGTTATCAATACCAGTGTACATCACCGAGAAACCGTAAACATCGTAAAATACACGAGCTGTCACTAACTGCGCTCTGATTGGTCAGAAGGTGTTGATTAGTTCTCTATAACAGCGGCTCTGATGCGTTATCGTTTCTATAGCAACAGCTCATTCACAGCGACTTACAAAACGAGTGTAATCATTGGTGTGGTGAAGTTTTCTTAAAGTAAGGAGACGTTTATGTAACACTGATGGAAGGAGTCTCCAGTGTCAGCGCTGAAGCTGTAAGTAAGTGTTCCGACGTCTTCAGCAGGACGGAGGAGTTTACGCTCTCTCTGCGTTTTCTCAGTAACATGACAAACTGCGATTTTTTCGTCTTATGAACTTCAGGAGAGAATAAAGAGACGGTTTATAGCTGCAATAACGTAAGTGACAACAGGAACCAACTTCCTGTAACATTAAATGTAACTATAAAGGAGTGAGAAGTATGACGTGTGTGTGTTTATTAAATAAACGATAGAGTCGCTGTGGTGAAAGAGGAATGAGAGGCTAATGCGCAGTGTAACGAATGAGGAATGAGTGAAGACGATACCGAGGTGAGCCATGAGCTCCTCGATGGTGATGACCTCAGTCTGGGGAGGTAACTTCGCCTGCACACAAACAAAACAACACACAATAAACAGTTTATTCATTTACAGCATTAAATTAGCCACTGAACACTGACTAGCTACTGGATTATATCAGACTGTCTCGACGGCTCGTATCTACTGAAATTACTTCTGATTAAATGCGACACATTCGGGACAAAGTAAAATATTACGAATATATTTATATATATTTTTTGGAGATAACCGACACGTTCTGCTCAAACTGAGCAGCGTTGTGGGTGTGTCTTACTGAGAGAAGGGGCGGGGCTAATTTCAGCCTGCAATAAAGATCGATTTCGTTTCTAAATGATATGATTATTAGAGATAAAAGTCACTTTTAAACATTAAACTTACGATATGCAAATGTGATGATAAAGATATTCTTTCGTGGGGAAAAAATTCTGACGATGTTCCAGCAGGACTGTCACGGTAACGTCTCCTTTTTTTCTTTTTAAAATCTCGTCCATTTCACATTTGAATTGCGTGCTGTGAAGTCGGGTTTACACCGCACGATTTTACCACATGCTTTTATTGGTCTAAACCCTGAGGCGCTGTTACAGAATTCAGGTACTGCGGCTTCACACGGTGCTCGGCCAATCAGATTTCAGAACCGGAAGGTCTGCTTATTATAATCAGCTTTAGACCACGAGCTCAGCTCACTGCTACAGAATTCTTTAATGATGTGTGATTTTTATCTGATTTTATAGTGTGTGATTAATCATGAAAACACACACACACACACACACACACACACACACACACACGTCTCACCTTCCACCTGAGGAAGAGGATGTTCATGATGGCCAGCAGGGGGCAGGGGCCGTTTTCGCTCTGCGTGATGATGGGGGTCTTTTCCCCTTTCCATGTGATCCACTTGACGTAGTAATGCTCCTGTACTGAGGGCGGGGCAGACAATGGTGCTGAAGGCGGTACTGGAGCCGGTACTGAAGGAGGCGTCGACCCTGCAGCCTGTCCCGCCTCTACACTCATCACATCGCCGCTCCACGACGGCGCCCGGTCCGCCTCCGCCTCATCCTCACCGTCCAGCGCTGACCTCACAGACGTCTGAGGTTCATCCGTGGACGCGGACGCGCCGTTCAGCGTGGACAGAGACGGCGTCTCGTCCACGGCGCTGCTCACGGACGACGTGATCTCCGAATCCTCCCTCTCGGAAAGGCTCCTGCTGCTCACGGCGCTGGCGTCCTCGCTGTCCGAGCAGGTGGCGCTTGTGTGAGACGGCGGCGTCTCAGTGGA
This sequence comes from Pangasius macronema, assembly GCA_037577455.1. Taxonomy (NCBI): domain Eukaryota; kingdom Metazoa; phylum Chordata; class Actinopteri; order Siluriformes; family Pangasiidae; genus Pangasius; species Pangasius macronema. The sequence continues at coordinate 859,772 of CM074967.1, read as the reverse complement.
CGTCTTTTCGTTGTCGTCGCCTCTCCGGCTGCTCGTTTTGTTGTTTTCGCTCGTCTCTTTCTCTGCGCGCGCGACTCCTTCGGGGTCTGAGGCGGGCTCCGCCATGCTCTCACGGCTAACAGGACGGTTATAAAATCCGAGGCAGTAACAGAAAGCCGCCGTGTGACTGGTGTGGCAGTGTGGACTGTCCCGAGTCTCGACTCATTAAACTGCACTGATCAGGAGAAAGAATCAGCGTCACCTGGACATCTCTCCGTCCTCCGTCCAGTCACGCTGTGAGATCTGAGCTCTTACTGACCTGGTCATCTACTCATCGATCTGCTTAGCCCCTGACACGCTCCGACATGCTTTTAGTTAAAGGACGTCTTTAAAAGCTCAGAGGAGAGCTCATGGACGAATGATTCATTTCTCTGTTCATCGGCGTGAACGTGGAGCGAAGATTCGTCTCTGAAACACACAACACAACAACGATCCTCACTCACTGGGTCCTAAACCACACCCTGTTCACTACGCAGCATGCTCTTCAGACTCATCGCGTCTGAACGCAAAGTGACATCACGATTTATTAAAACGATCATACTGGGGCGGCCGATACGATAAACATCACCATACATGAAGACATTTCTCAGATACGTGATATCTCTCACAATATCTACGTTTTTTTTCATCGAACTATGTTACTAACGTTAACGATGCTGAAGCTTGTGGCCAGAAAAGTGTCATCAGATGCTCCATGGGATGTGGGCGGAGCCTCTGAGGCTGACTAATAAACAATAAACAACGTAATATAGCAAAAAATAAATAAATCAATAAAGTAATAACGTACTGTGATTAAAAAAAACACACCATTTCCTGTCATCTAATTACACAGAGTTTAAAGATCAAAGCCTTGGTTTTAAAAAGAATAAATTATGATCAGGTGACTTTAAGGTTCACTCACTGTAGCATAACGCTAATGTTTAATTATAACTAAACCGCGTAAAGGGAATAAACTCAACTAAAAGATGATTACATCATTCATAACAGCTGTTTTCGCTGGTTAGTGGCTGTGTTCAAATTGAGGAAGGAAACTCCACCCAAAACCGGAATTTACACAAGTACGTATGTAAAACTTGACTGACAGGTGGGAGAGTCATGTGACTGTCATTCTGCACACTGCTACACGGGACAATGAGAAGTTCACAACAGCAGTTTAGAGTATGGACTTTACAGTGTGCAGGGAATAGGGAGTAGGGAATATTCGCTTTGGAACATGAGGTATTTGCACACTACCTCAAAGAACATAAATTAAATGAAGGAAAGAAACAGAGAGTAGGGAACAGGGAGTAGGGAACAGGGAACAGGGAGTAGGGAACAGGGAGTAGGGAACAGGGAGTAGTGAGTAGGGAACAGGGAGTGGGGAACAGGGAGTATGAAATAAAGATTAGGGAATAGGAATTAAGGAATATGGAGAAAGGATTAGGGGGTAGGGAGCAGGGAGTATGGAAGAGGGAGTAGGGAGCAGGGAGTAGGGAACAGGGAACATGGAATAGGGAATAGGAAATATGAAATAAAAATTAGGGAATAGGAATTAAGGAATAGGGAGAAGGGATTAGAGAGTTGGGGAACAGGGAGTAGGAAATATGGAATAGGGATTACAAAATAGAGAGTAGGGAATAGAAAGTAAACATTAGGGAACAGGGTGCAGGGATTAGGGTGCAGGGATTAGGGAACAGGGTGCAGGGATTAGGGAACAGGGTGCAGGGAACAGGGTGCAGGGAACAGGGAACAGGGTGCAGGGATTAGGGAACAGGGTGCAGGGTGCAGGGATTAGGGAACAGGGTGCAGGGATTAGGGAACAGGGAACAGGGTGCAGGGATTAGGGAACAGGGTGCAGGGATTAGGGAACAGGGTGCAGGGATTAGGGAACAGGGCGCAGGGATTAGGGCACATCTCAGGCCTGGTTTCAGCAGTGTAATGTTGCTCTGTTCAGCTGAAGTGTTAAACTACAGTGTGCTGGAACAGACATGTAACGTTACTGCAGATGCTGCTAATAATTAGCAAAACAACACTAAATTAACTTTCTTAGCTAGAAGACTTTACTTCAGGTAGCTATAAGATTAGCTCCCTAGCTAAACTCCATAATAATAATAATAATAATAATAATAATAATAAAATCTCACGGTTTTTACCTGCAAGTCGTCAATCCGTGTAAACTCACCTCTCCGTCTGATTTAAATAAATATTATTACTCAAATACAAACTCAGCTCTAAATCCTCCTCTTCTTCCGCGTTCAGCTGTTCGAGTCGCCGCACAGGAGAAACACCGCCGCCATCATCATCAACATCATCATCATCCGCTCTCTCCCACTTCCGGTTTGTTTGTTTTTGCCTGTCTCACTTCCTGTAATACTGTTTATAAACAGTGACGTCGCATGGAAAGCGCCCTCGCGCGTACGAAATCGCTCCATATTCACTGCATAGTGCAGTGTTTTTTCCACATTTTTATAAAATCATCTCTGAAAAAAAGTCGTGTACGATCATCCAGTGCTCTCTTTCGTGCACTTTAAAGACTGTAGCGAATAAAAATAAAACCCAGGCGTGTGTACTCCTGAACACCAGAGGGCGCTGACTGTCTTCCTGACTGAACGCTAACTTGTCGCATAAATAATACGTCACGTCAACAGAGGGAAATTTAAAACGAAAAAACTCTCATTTTGCAAGTTTCCAAGCAGCGACGTGTTTAACATTGGAATTAACATCTTTTTTTAATTCTCCTACAAATCGTTTTAACTGCCACATTCATCTCTAGGAAGNGCGTTTGTTTTCTCCTCCACCGGTATTCAGACAAATCCCACCTCCCTGCGCTGTGATTGGCGAGTTTGTGCCGCGTCCTGGGCAACGATTGGCTAGCCGTGATGTCGCTCAGGATTGTGCGCGCATGAGCTTGAACTTCTCAATCAGTTCTTACCGGAATACGGGTGAGGGTTGAGAGGAAAAACAAACAACGCCTGCTAGCAGCTGCTTAGCCTCATGCGGAATATAAAGTACATTAATCGAAGAATCGGAGCCACTCAAGCTGGAAGGATACGATTAATAAAACCATGAACGAAAAAAGGAATAATTTAGCGTCTTTATTGCACGCGGCGGTAAACGAGACGGATGTCAGGTAATCTGTGCATTACTGTATTGATCAGTTCAGCTCCTGAAATAAACTTCCTTCTGCACATTTTATTACTTTTTCTGCTCTAACACACTTCATTAAACGCAACAGTTGTGTTAGAGCAGGATACACACTCGTATCTGAAGAAGAGGGAATTAAATACTGTCAATGTGTCATCCTCTAAAGAGTCGACTCTTTTATTTGAACTTTAAGAGTCGGTTCTCAAATATGAGCAGTTTTACTTTCTTTTTTTAAGAAGAAGATTGTTAGTTGTAAAGTAGATTAAGATGGGAATAAATAAATAGGAAGCAGAGAGGAGCAATCACCGGTCAGGATATCATAGACTTTCTCGGATTTAGAGAAAATGGGATTGAGTTTTTCCGAGAGCCGGAAGAGTCGGTTCATGTTGTTGAACCGAGGCAAATGAGCCGACTCCCTGAAAAGAGCCTGACTTCCCATCACAAGTACAAGTCCGTGCATGTCCACTGGGATCATCTGCAGCCTTTCCTTTGCTTCCCTCTTTTCCTCTCCTCTTCTGCTTTGTATTTCATACTTTCTTTTCTTTTAGTAAATCATAGTCTTATCTTATTTCTTTCCTTTTTTAACCCTTTCTTTCTTTTCCTATCCTTTTCTCCATTCATTCTTTCTTTTCCTTCTTTTCTTCCTTCTTACTGCGCTTGTTAATGGTTAATTATTGAGTTATAAGGCATCAGAAGTCACTATAAAGTCACTCGGTCTCCTCCTCTCGTGTAACAGGACGGTGGAGAGTTTACTGCAGAGAGGTGCAGACCCCAACCTGGTGCTGGATGAAGGCGTGGCCGCGGTGCATCTGGCCGCAGGGAAGGAATCGGAGAAAGGGCTCCGGTGCCTTAAAGTGCTGCTGCAGAGCGGCGCTGATCCGAACCTCAGGTCAGGGGTGGAGCGGGAAAAGGATTTATTCCTGAATTTCTCTCTTTTAATTCGACTGGGTATCATTCGTTTTAAATGATGGCTGATCCCCTTTTTCATTCATTTTCCTCACCTTCTTTCTTCCTTTATGAGATTTATTTCAGAAATGTTTCTCTTTTAATTTGATTGGAAATCATTTGTTGTGAAGGATTGATGATGATTTGTGTAGAATTTGGAATTTTTTAGCGCTTGTGCATTATAACCCCAGATTTGTAGAAGTTTGTTTAATAAAATCATTTTTGAAAATCAAGTTTTTTTATTATTATCATCACAAGCTGTTTGTGATCAGGGTGTGTCTGAACACGTTCCCACGCGCTGTAACGGAGCGTAACGGTGGCCGGGTTGTCTCCTGTGTGTGCTGTGTTCAGGTCTGCTGAGGCTCTGACGCCGTTACACATCGCAGCCGTATGGGGCTGTTATCAGAACCTCAAGCTCCTGCTGAAGAACGGAGGAGACCCGAGTCTGAGAGACCAGGTGAGACATCACACACCTGATTCACCGGCATGGAAACCNAAAAAACTCCTAAAATATTATTTTATATCTGAATGGAAGTAAATAATATTTTAAGTTATATTTAATCCTTTTCTTGTGTTGTATGACATTTTGTTCTAATCCATTAAACATATGTATTTAAGGTAAGAAAAAATGCTTTTCAGGATGAATATTAAGTGTATTATACACATCTGTACACTATCAGACGTGTGTGTGTGTGTGTGTGTGTGTGTGTTCAGGGTGGGAATAAGGCAGTGGATCTGGCAGAACAGGAGGAAAACAGTAAATGTGCCAGCATTCTTCAGGAATTTGAGTCTCACACACCCGAACCGGAGTATGAGGATTTACCCAAATTCCACTACTGTAAGAGGTTTTTTTTAGAATTAGAACAGTTTATAAAAAACGTGACTTACGCAACATGTTTTGGTGGCTATAATTAGGAATGTGGGCGTGTCTTTGAGTCCATATAAGACGAAGGAGGTGATTGATATTGATACACGCCCATCACTCTCACTCAGAAACAACCGTATGTCTTAATTAAACACACCCGTCTCTTCCACTCACACACACCCAGCTGTCCTTTGTAGTCACACCAGATATCTTCCTTGGACACGCCCACTTGTCTTCCTTGGACACACCCACTTTCCCTATTCAGACACGCCTCTCTGTCCCTTTCATCTCTGAAATCCGTCTTGCTGTCTTTTCCAGCGCTCCATTCAGGCCACTCGATGAGAGACCTGACGCTGATGAGTGATTTCGGAGATGAGCCGCTCAGCAGCACCCGATATTCCTCGTTCTACCGGAAATCTGAGAGCGACGGACTGCGAAGGGCCGCAGACCTTCACGGGTCCTGGCTTTCAGACGTCTCCGGTTTTAATGCACGTTATAGTGACGTGTTTAAGAAAGAAGAAGTGGGCGGGTCTCTTCCTCCGGTTCTCTCCAGTACTCGCCTGTCAGGGATGGACTTTAAAAAGAGTCCGGAAGTGGCCCAGTCAGCTGGTTTTTTCACACCGAGCCGGAAGAGCGTCACGTTCAGAGACTATGATGAGTATTTTCCGGATTTGAAAGAAAACGATGATGACCCCAGCGACTCCAGGGACTCGACGGTCGATTTCTCGCAGTATCCTGACTTTTTGCACTCGGAGCGCATGACTACCGTGCTGCAGAATCAGGGGATTGACGTGACGTCTCCAGATGACGTGTTCGTCTTCTGCAGAGGAGGAAACACCACAGAGGATTTTGAGAAGACTGTAGTGGGAGGGTTGGCTCTAGGGGAGGAAGACGAGGATAACGCAGATGACGTGTTCGTTGATGAAGGCGAGCTGAAGTGCGCCACTGTCAGCAGTAACAGCGGGTCGAGTCAGTACAGCAGCTGCGACAGCGAGCCGTACAAGACCACCATCGAAGCGCCGTTACCTTCTGGAAACATCTCGCCACCGGAAAAAGATGGGTGGACGAAAGGAAGTACAGCATCCGACAGCGAGAAGAAGGAAGAGCTTAATTTGCAGTCGCAAGCATGTGATGACAAGGTTAACGAGATTCCCTTCACTCCGAGTCCGTTCGTCACGGGCAGGACCCGGTCACGGCTCAGTCGCTGCTCCCAGAGAAACAGCACCTCGTCTTTTTCCTCCTCATCTCTCTTCGAGCAGACGCTCCCTACGCCGACACGCCTGCGCAGAGATGTTACTCACTCGGACAGACCTCAGCGGAGACGTCCCTCCGAAGACGACAGAGTAGCAGAACTCGATTCCCACATGGCGAGTCTGTGCGTTTCTTCCCAGCTTCACGGAAGCCAAGCGGATACTCTGATCATCTCCGGGAGCATGGCAGATACCATCATCATTCCGAGAGGTGCCACTGATGAGAGTTTAGAACGTGGAACGTCTTCATCGTCATGCCACCAAGAGGAGGACGAGTTCACAGAAGACAAGGAGTTTTTAACTTCAGATGTTTCCACCTCAAGCACAGAAATACACAAAAACACCACTTCGCAAGATTCCTCCTCCAGCTCAGAGTCGAGTTCCAGCTTCAGTCAAGCGCTGGAGATTCCGTCCACAGGCTGCACGCCGAGATACAGCATGAGCCGAATCTGCAACCATTCCCAACCTCAGTCGCTCGCAAACCTGTCCTACACCCCCGGAGGACGTCCTCTCATCACCGACATGGACGAACCGGTGGAGTATCTTTACACTGATACGGAGGAGGGACACGAGCTGATCGAGACACACGTCCCTCCAACCTCCAACACGTCTCTAAGCTCCTCTGTCAGCGAGGAGACCGTCATCTACGACTGGCGCTCGCTACAGTCCGCAGCCAAAAGTCCGGAGAAGGGAAAAGAGAACCGCTGTCCTAATGAGGCAGAGGAGAGAGCGAATGTCTCGGAGACGGAAGGGTTAACAGACCGAGAGCTCAGGCGCAAACTCGTCGATTTAGGAGAGAAACCCGGACCCATCAACAGAGACACGCGCCATTTGTACATTCAGAAATTACAAGCACTGCAGAAGAAACGCGCTTCTCCGAAACCGGTGCAGGACGAACCGGCCGCCATCACTGGTACGTACAGGACACTT
>CM074967.1:803485-815656 GCA_037577455.1 Pangasius macronema | reverse complement strand
CAGTACAGGGGAACAGGAATCAGTACAGGGGAACAGGAATCAGTACAGGGGAACAGGAATCAGTACAGGGGAACAGGCATCAGTACAGGGGAACAGGCATCAGTACAGGGGAACAGGAATCAGTACAGGGGAACAGGAATCAGCACAGGGGAACAGGAATCAGCACAGGGGAACAGGAATCAGTACAGGGGAACAGGAATCAGCACAGGGGAACAGGAACAGGAATCAGCACAGGGGAACAGGAACAGGAATCAGCACAGGGGAACAGGAACAGGAATCAGCACAGGGGAACAGGAATCAGCACAGGGGAACAGGAATCAGCACAGGGGAACAGGAATCAGCACAGGGGAACAGGAATCAGTACAGGGGAACAGGAACAGGAATCAGCACAGGGGGAAGAGGAACCGGCACAGGGGAAGAGGAAGAGGAACCGGCACAGGGGAAGAGGAATCAGTACAGGGGAACAGGAATCGGCACGGGGAAGAGGAAGAGGAATCAGTACAGGAAGAGGAATCGGCACAGGGGAAGAGGAAGAGGAATCAGTACAGGAAGAGGAATCGGCACAGGGGGAAGAGGAATCAGCACTGAACGTGTTGGGAAGGAAGCGAGACTGTGTCAGAGTGTGTACAGAGTTTATGCGGTCTGCAGGCCACAGCTGATTATGTTCCTAAGACAGCAGCTGTTACTATAGAAACGAGGAGGTGCTGTGGTGTAGTAAACGGTGACGACACTCACTGGGCTTCCAGAGGCATTGTGGGTTGGGTAGCGTGTCGCAGAAGATGCCTTCGTGCCACGAGCCGCCGAAACGATGCACCACCTTCCCCGCCTGATCCAGAACCACACCCTGGACCTCGTTTTTATTTTCTCCGGCGCCGTAGCGAGACTGTGGAGAATCACGGAGAGAAACAAAGTCAGCGCTAACTGGCAAGCAGTTATTCCCCGAGTGATGAGCTGTAGTCAGGAGGTCACACACACCTTAACGAAGGTCATCTTGCAGGAGCAGACGTCACTCTTCAGGTTTCGGATCACGACGTCGCCGTAGTGCTCGAGCCACCGCTGCTGACTGAACACGCTGTGGATGCACGTCACCGCCTTATTCCACTCGTAATGATCTCCGTATCTGCAACGAGCACAGAGGAACACGCCATCAGACGTGCGCACACGCAAGCACACACACACACACACACACGCACACACACACACACACACTCACACCAACTACATGCAAGACCTTGGTCATAAGTTTTCCCTGATAATGAAAGTGTTAGTTTTGCACACTCACAGATGAATCAACAAATTAAAAGCTAAACAATAAACAGTTGCAATGTTTCTGCCACCAATCTTTATATTCTTTACATCATATTTATATTCTTCCTTTCCTACCCGTATAGAAGTAAACTCTGGTTTATGTAAATAATTCTTTTACGTCACGGACAGTGGGGGAAAAAGCATTTCACTGCACATAGTACTGTGTGTGGTGTCGCGCTGTGTGTGGTTGTTTGTGTGACCAATAAAATTTTAACTTGAATAAAATAATATTTAAAATATTCTGCAAGATGCTGTGGAGATAATAATAAGAATTATAAGTATAAAAAAATGTAAACTATACACACAGTAAACATACTCATGCCATGTCTTATGTAAAAGGGGAACTTTACGTTACATACTGATACACAACGATGAAAATATAAACACACAGACACACACACGCACACACACACACCTCTGTTTAACTACTGTACTCTTACTCCTAATCTACCGCATCCTTCACACACTTACACACTACTCCTCCCACTAATTAAACCGTGTGTGTGAGTCTCTGGAGAGGTTATAGCCCAGAACATGTGATATTCTCCCATAACTCTCCACAGAACTCTTTTCTCTATAAACCAGCAGCTCTACTGCGCTCCAACACCTGCAGCAGAAATACTAACAACAGACCCTAGCAGCAGGCAGAGCGGAACAGTTTACCACCAACAACAACAATAACAGTGCGATTCTCAGTAAAGAGACCAAAGTCCCGCCCACTTGTTTTCTATTGGCTCAGTAGATCAGAGTGTGTGAAGTTCACCTAGATAAAGCCAGCACAAAGCGAACAAAAGAGGACGCCTGTCTTTCATCACTTGTCCCCGCACATCGCCATAGCAACAGGGCAAAATTCATCAAAGCTACAGCGAAACATAGAACCTGTAGGAACCATAGAACCAGATGAACGGAGTTTCTCACCTCGGCAGCGCGACGTTCACCAGGCCCGTCGACACGATCTCCACCGACTTTCCCCAGAACTTATTCTTCCACCTCTGATCTACAGGAGGGAAAACGAGAACACACTGAACAATCCGGCGTTTTTCTCCACACACACGCGCACACACACACACACACGCGCGCACGCGCACACACACACACACACACACACACACACGCACACGAGCCAATAGAAAGGTGTTTAGAAGTAACTAATCCATCACAGGTCCAACACTCACCTTGCCAAAAAGTGAAATTCTCCGACTCAGCGTGGCACGCAGAAATAGGAGGGTGATGACTGACCTGTAACACACACACACACACACAAATGTTCATCATCCCTTTAACACCACTATCTAACGCTGCATCTATATTCACACTGCTTCACTGCCAAGACACAAACTCATGTCAGGAGTCTTCTCTTTTATTTAAAAAAAAAAAAAAAAGGAGGTCACATGATCAAGGATAATCAAATTAAAGAAACTGAGGTCATGTCCAGAAATACATCATTCACTTCATAGTGCACCAAGTAGGGTACTTTTTACATTTTATAAAATCATATCTGACACCATGAACATCTTGTATACTCCTGATATCCCACAATGCACTGCAGTTTTAAAAAACAACATGCACCCATAATGCAGCATGGAGTTTATAGGCAGCAGGGACCAGGGGGAATACGGAGTAGGGAATACGGAGTAGGGAATACGGAGTAGGCAGCAGGGAAGAGGGGGGATTTTGGAGTAGGGAATATGGAGTAGGGAATACGGAGTAGGGAGCAGGGAGCAGGGGGAATACGGAGTAGGCAGCAGGGAAGAGGGGGGATTTTGGAGTAGGGAATACGGGAGTAGGCAGTAGGGAGCAGGGGGAATATGGAGTAGGCAGTAGGGAGCAGGGCGTTATTTGGGAGTGTACTACCTGCTCGGCGATGTAGCGGAAGGCGCGGTCCTCCCTGACGCTCTCGTACGTCTCTCCCAGCACCGGGTTAAAGGGCTTGTAGCGATTCCTCCATGAGGCCCAGGCATAACCCGAGATAGAGAACACAGCCACGTAAACCTGGAACACACACACACACACACACACAAAATGAAATCATCAAATAACGCCACAAACAATCATCATGTGAATGTGTGTGTGTGTGTGTGTGTGTGTGTGTGTGCATGAGAGAAAATCCACACATTTCCTTTTAAAACGCTCACTGCAAACCTCCACTCTCTGGTCTCAGTGAACGTTCCTATAAACGCTCAGATGCGTGTCAGCTTCCGGTCGCCGGTTCACAAGCTGTTAGCGAGCGTGAAAACTGACTCAGAAATGTTTCGAGTTTAAAGGAAATGTTTAACAAGAATGCTTCTTTTATCGGATCAGGTAAGGAATGTGTTTCAGTAACACCAGCTCCTCGAAACAAAAGAGCCTTCATGCATCTAAAACCAGCTGCACGAGTGCGCGCGCACACACACACACACACACTCAGTACAATGTTTACTGAAACTTTAACCTGCCCTGTAACTTTAGCAAAGGACTGGAACATTATTACTAATTACTGGCTGGAGTTACAGTAATGTTTCTGCACTGATACTGCATCGGCTCAAACCATGAACCACACTTAGGTCCTCACAGCAAGATCATGGTTTCAGCTGCTACTTAATATTTAATAAAAATCATACAGAAGAATGAAAAAGATTCACAACAGTGAATCATGCGAAATTAATTTGAATACTGAATCAAACTGACTTGAATCCTGAATCATATCACACGCAAGAGAATCCAGTCCTACAGGATGATGAACACTGAATCACAGACGGATCGTGAATCACCTACAGAATCATTTACCCATAAGGAGTCACATCATGCTGAGTCACAGTGAATCGTATAGGGTCGTACCATTCTCTGGTAGGGGTCGTCGGTGCGGTTGGCGATGTCCAGCAGCTCCGAGTACTCGAGCTCCTCACTGACGCGCTGCAGGAAGTTGAGCGGCTCGTTCAGAGCCACGGGCATGGAGACGTGAGACAGGTCCTTCCCGATGTTGTTGTAGAGGATGGTGAGGATGCCGATGTGGCCGTTATCGGCGCAGCGGGCGGGTAGAACCGTGCGCCGGCCCGTCTCCTCCGGCACGCTGGAGGGAACGTCCGGGGCGCTCGACACACTCGATCGGTACTTCATCCTCACCACCGCTGCACCACGACACGCAGACGGAGAGAATAATAAAGAGGAAAGAGCGTCAGTTTGGGTTCATGCTTACAGCAGATCTTAAACCCTCATTTATCAAGAACGCAGATTTCTCCTCACGCACTACAGTGACAGTAAGAGTATAAAAGCACTCGGAATAAAAAATTAAATAAAACTAAAAAGCTAAGACCCATCTGTGACACTACGCCCTCACTCATTAAACCCGGATTAATCAGAGCATTACTGAGTTAATGAGTAATTAATGAAGTGATTAACGAGCTACCGTGTCCCTCCTCAGGCTCAGAGTTGCTGGTGGTGGCGTCGCTCAGTCCCGACTCGTCAGAAGCCTCGTTTTCTGATAGGCTCTCGAACTCGATGACCTCGTTTGCGTCGAAATACTCGGCCATGGACTCCGCGACGGACAGCCTGCTGCGCGTCTCACAGCTCTGACGTGGAAGAGTCACAACGTGTAAATACACAGAGATGGAAACGGGAAGAAAACTAGCTGCTCAGGCGTCTCCTTTCCAGAGCTCGTCCTACTTCCCATCAGCTTACAAACCCGCGTGCGTGACGACCTGATCGATTTACAGTACGATAATCATCTCAGGAAACACGTCAGCATGCAGCACGTCACATCATCTGTTTCCAGCCTCCGCTTTCTAAAGAGGATGACGTGAAGACGCTGCAGAATATTTTACACCACGGCGCTGCTGAGCTCTGCGCTCTGATTGGTCAGAAGGTGTTGATTAGTTCTCTATAACAGCGGCTCTGACCGTAGCGCAGGTTTATATTAACGCGCCCGTTCTGATACGTTATCGTTTCTATAGTAACAGCTCACTCTCGTGTACGGCGGATGCTCCACTGATGATAAAGGAGTCTAATAATGGAAGGAGTCTCCAGTGTCGGCGCTCTGTAACAGTCAGAAGTTTTCTGAAATCTTCAGGACAGAGGCGTTTACGCTTCTCTGCCGTTCCTCAGTAACATGACGAGCTGTGGGTTTTATTAACTCAGAGAGGGAGAATAAAGAGCGGCTGGTGAGAGGACGAGTGTTTATAGCTGCTATAACGTAAGAAACAACAGGAATGGACTTGTTGGGGAAATTTCCACAACATTAAATGTAGCTATATACAGTGTTTATTACTTACATACTTTATTACTCATTATTATAGACTGACTGCACCTCGCTCAGTCTGAAGAGATCATGTACACCTGTACAGTATAACGAGCCCCACTATAACATCATCATAATCATAATAATAATCATAATAATAATAATNTATAAAATACGGTGAGCTCATCAGTAGCAGCTCTGAGAGGCCAGAACTCACCTGATCCTGTCGCACGGTGCAGAACGACTCCTCAGTGGAGTCAGAGGACAGAGACACCGAGTGGACTTTAGTGAGACGCGACTGCAGCTCGAGCTGGAGAGAGAGAGAGAGAGAGAGAGAGAGACACACACACACACACACAGACACACACACACACACACACACACACGTTTAATGAGTCACAACACTGCAATCACAAGTATTTAAAATATCTGGAACCTCGCCCACAGAGCACAAAACCTCATATCTGCTTTCACAGGCAGGAATCAGAAATCACATCATGTTACTTTAAGAAGAAGAAGAAAAAAAATTTTAAAAAAGAGCCGAGCGTTTTTGACATCGTTGTTGGGGCTGCGTCCCAACAACAGAGCAAATCAAACAGATTGTGTTACAGCTAAAGAAAACACACACACACTGAATAATAATGAATGAAACTAACATTTAGAAAACGCTCAGTGTGTGCTGAGGAGAAAGCACACACACACACACACACACACACACACACACTTCTATAGCGAACACTTTCTGAGCCAATCCTGCTGCATGCTTTACATTTCTGGCATTCACACACACACACACACACACACACACACACACACACACACACACACACACACACACACACCAAACCTGTTCGCTGACCTTGTTCCTGCTCCACACAGACTGCATTAGAGGTTTGTTCACACACAGGTGTGACCCAAAGCCCAGAAACTGCAGGAAGTACAGCAGGTGAATTTCCTCTAAACGATCCTCTTCCAGCTTACGGAGGAATTAATCCCTAAATCTTACGCAGGAGGGTTTACACGAGCATAAGGAAGCTCCCGAATGAGAGCCTCGGACTAATCGGATTCACATCGTAAAATTAAGACAAATAAGACCATCCGTTCATAACTAATGGCCCCCTGTAACAGCAGGATGAGGAGATAGTGTGTGTGTGTGTGTGTGTGTGTGTGTGTGTGTGTGTGTGTGTGTATGGCAGCGAGGCGCTGCAGTGGCTGAGCTGCATTACTGGAGGCTTTAGTTCAGCTCTCGTTGCCTTTTATGGAGTTTTGTGGCCATGGATATATGAACAATGCCAGGAATTACGGCCGATTGCCGTTTATAAATATGCGCTCATGAAGACAAACTTTCCTAAATCTTAATAAATAATGGTGGGAATTTTTAGTTTGTTTCAGCCATGAAAACATTCACACACACACTTTATTAAACAGATGATGAATGAGCAAGTTTGACTGGAAATAGCGTACGCATGGCGTAACATCTGAGCTAGACGTCTCTAAGCACAGCGAGTAAACCCATGTTTATCGTCTCAGCAGCAGCGTGTCGCTAGAGATTCAGGGCTCGGTGAGCTTTCATGGAGTTTTGTGATATGCGGTGAATATATGCAGAGCTGGGAAATTTACAGCTGATTGGTGTTAATCAAAATAAAACAAACAAACAAACAAAAATCAACCAGTGAAAGTTCAGTAAACGAGGCATGCGGTGAGAGGTAGCAGCAGGCAGCAGGCGCGCTCACCTCGGACAGCGTGGTGCACAGCGAGGCGAGCTGGTCAGAGGTGGACTGACGCAGGTCCGGCCCGGTCCACACCTGTGTGAGACGCTCACGCTCCAACATCAGCTCCTCGTGGATGGACTTTAGAGTCGTGTGGACTGAAGACACACACACCCACACACACACACACACACACACAAGAGCAGGTTAAGTCTCTGAAAGCTCTCGGGTTTCGGGTTTAATGTGTGATGTGATGTGATGTGATGTGATGTGATGAGTGAACACACCTCTCTGAGACACCACGTAAATGTTCTCCTGGAGTTTCTTTCCCTCAGGTGACGTGCAGCCTGGAGTGGACAGCTGAGAGTAAACGTAATCCGGGATGGACTGAAGAGACGCACCGAGACCAGAGGACGAGGACAGCATGCTGATGTGATTACTGGCAGGAAGCTGCGAGAGAGAGAGAGAGGGGGAGAGAGAGAGAGGGAGAGAGAGAGAGAGCGAGAGATTAAAGAAAAGGTGAGTAAAGTACCGTGTGTTTAATCTGAGGACAGAAGGGAGGCGTGAGACTCACCATGCCGTGTGACATCGTGCGATTGTGTCCCCACATTTTCCCCACTTTCTTCTTCGGCTTCTCTAGAGTCAGGTTCTAACACACACACACACACACACACACACACACACAGACACACACAGACACACACACAGATATAAGAGACTAAACAAACAGATTTGCAGCAGAGTTTGTGTAAAGACTTCATGTCAGCTTTTGGGGGTTAAAAGCGGTTAAATTTGACATGGCTCATGCTTCACACCTCGTATTAATCACGTTAACAAGAGTTCAGTTTCTCTTTTGGAAGAAAAAAAACTGCAAAAGTAAGTGTGAATAATTTCATTACAAAAGCTCATCTGTCTTTATTTATTTATCTGTAGTTTTCTTACTGGACTTAAGTCTTTGGTGCAAAAGTGTAATATTTTTAGAAAATAAGACAAACAAACAATAATAATAAGTAAATACAACAGTAATTAAGTACACAAGTTAAAAACAAATAAGTATGCAAATAAATGAGTAAGTAAAATAAATAAAAAATGAATCAGTGAATAAATAATTAATTGATTAAACATAAATAAGTAAATAAACAGACAAATATAAGAAGATGTAAGAAAGTGAAGACTACAGTCAGGAGGTCAGGGGTCAGGAGGTCAGACGGTCTTTAAGTGCTGGTTATATTAATCCATGCTACAGCGAATACATAAACAAACCCTCACGCTACTGTACAGCACTTATATCTACAGCGTGTATGCGTCTATACGATCTGTACTGTACACGTATAAAAGCTGAGCTTTACTTCCCCAGTGATGCGCGCGCGCGCACACACACACGCACGCACACGCACGCACGCACACGCACGCGGTATAGACTGCTGTTAAATATAAACCTATAGATAAAAATGGAGACCAGGCCGCCGCTCACCTGCATGCTGATCCTCTTCTCCAGCTCCTTGTCGGTGATGGGCAGACCTCCCTCCAGACACTGCAACATCTGGATCAGACGCCCCAGCTCAGCCAGGTCCAGCTGACAGCGGGCCAGCTCTGCAGGGGTCAAAGGTCAAAAGGAAGCTTAATACATTTTTTAAGGACAGGAGTTTAATGCCATGCAATTTTTCAGTTCTCTGTGTAGAAGTTAAACGTTTTAAACACAGGGGACGTTTTGTTCAACAGCCTCTGTGCCCATCTCAGATAACACTAATATATAAAAAGAAATAAAATCTTATTAAAAGCTTTCCCTCACCATCTCAGCCCACAATAACTACAATTAAACCTCCAAATGTGATCATTAAAATACTCCGAGAATCATCATTTCTGCGTTAATGTGTGAATTCAACACCTCGTCCTTTACCACCAGCTGATCATAAAGAAACCTGTAACCTGAACACCTTCCTGTGAACTACTGGGAATATCCCACAACAGGAAGTGACATCATCCAAAGCTCCTGATGATGATCATGTGAAGAAGGAAAACATGCTCGCTCATTCTTTGCTATTGTGTGACGAGGTCACGTTGAGAAAATCTACATCTGTTACACTAATTATAAACGTATGCATTAAAAAAATAAATAAAAAAGTGATGCGGATAAATGATAAATGTCATTAAAGTAGCCGTGTCAGAAGCATGGCTGATAGAGAACCCCGATTTCTGTATCTGATCATTTTGAAAAAATAATAAACAATTAGCAGAACTTTTAAAACTAAGAAGTTCTGAAACAGAGCCAGAGATTTGTGTGAATAAAGAAAAGGAAGTGAGGTGGTTTTGGAGTGAAGAAGAGGAGAAGGAGGAAGAAGAGGAGGAGTAGGAGGAGGAGGAAGAAGAGGAGTAGGAAGAGGAGGAGGAGGAGGAAGAAGAGGAGGAGGAGGAGGAAGAGGAGGAGGAAGAAGAGGAGGAGGAGGAGGAGGAAGAAGGAGGAGGAGGAAGAGGAGGAGGAGGAGGATGAGGAGGAGGAGGAAGAAGAAGAGGAGGAGGAGAAGGAAGAGGAGGAGGAGGAGAAGGAGGAGGAAGAGGAGGAGGAGGAAGAAGGAGGAAGAAGAGGAGGAAGAGGAGGAGGAGGAGGAGGAGGAGGAGGAGTAGGAAGAGGAAGAGGAGGATGAGGAGGAGGAGGAAGAAGAAGAGGAGGAGGAGAAGGAAGAGGAGGAGGAGAAGGAGGAGGAAGAGGAGGAGGAGGAGGAAGAAGAGGAGAAGGAGGAAGAAGAAGAGGAAGAGGAGGAGGAGGAGGAGACCTTGCTGGCACGCGTCGGCGCGCTGCGTTTGCTGAAGCCAGGCGGAAACTTTGCTGTTGACCCGTGACGAGGCGAGAGACGGAGAGCCCAGCGCGGGGGGCTGGAACACGGAGCCCGAGCTCTGGTACTGAGGAGGCTGGAGAGAAAAACAATCATCATTAAACATCACGCAGAAACACTTTCCTCACACAGGAACTGGTCAACTCCGCCTGCTTCACTTCCTGCTACACAGTTTAACCTGGGGGCGGGGCTTGCTGTACTGATCATCACTGATTGGTTAAAGGTAATGTTTACAGCACTACAGCACGTCCTAATGTTTATCCTGTATAGAAATATCCATTTTTATATTAATAAGAGGGAAAAAAACACCACAAAACTCAGGATTAAAGGTGCAAGAAGTATTTTTTGGCATGGTCGGATTCTCCACTGGTTCAATTTGATTAATTTCACTTTAAAGTAGATTTAGATTTTTTTTGTATCCTAAACGATAAAGTTATTTTAAGTCCAGAAACAGGTCCAGCTGGACCACATGTCCCTGATTACACAATTTCTGTTAAATCCTCCACACCAGGAATCTTCCTGCACCGCGACTTTAATCATTATTTAAGGTGAAGCCCAAACATTCGGTCTTAATTACTGTGCAGATGACTTTTACTGTGCGTCTAACGTGCATCAGGAGGCAGACGACTCGCCACGCTCTTATAAAATGATCTATTTCCCTGCAGTAACATTCCATTCAAAAAACAAGCCCAAGTTACATACTGCTGCTTTAAAATGTGGACTCTGTTATCTCTATAACTTGGGGTACATTAAAGAAACTTCCACTTAGGAAAAAGGTTTAGTTTCACTCGTAGATAAAAACAACAACAACAACAACAACAACATCATATTTAAATAAAAAAGCTAAATAAAAGAAAGGAAATGTATCAATAAAACGCTGAACGGATGAACTGAAGGTATCAGAGGCATCATTAAGCCATTATTTTCTTTATGTGGTTTTTAGCACAGCTGCTCCTCGACACGAACAGGGCGAGCGGTGTGTTACCCAGAGGCCAGTTTCATTACTATAATTACTGGCTTTTCTCCTCGTGTGTGTAGAGTGATGTTGGTGTGACGGCGTGTGAGCGATCAGGCTGCGAGGTGACGTACAGCCCAGCGCGTTCCTCTCACCGTGTCCATCATGGCTCTGTTCCTCTGAGCTAAGCTGGCCATGGTGGGTAAGGTGCTGCCGTTCCCTGCCGTGAGCGCCTGCAGGACGCCGTGATGGATGCTCATCGCCTCGTTCTTCTTATAGATGCGGTGCGCTGTCAGTTTGGTCATCCAGATGTAGAAGATCTCCTGACTTTTAGCCTGCAGACACAAGCACTAATTAATCACGCTTTCCCGCCTCTCGTCACGCAGTCGTGGCCCGGACACGTGGACACGTGAACGCGTGAACGCACCTTGATGTGAAACAGGTTATCTCCAGTGTCCAGGTCGATTCGTCTGGACTTTTTGTTGACGGACATCACGGCGAGGCTGACGTCCAGAGCGCCGTGGTTCTTCCCTCTCATCACCTGGACGAGGAAACAAACACAAATGTAACTGCGTAATAACTTGGAGTAAAATAATAATTCCCGAGCAATTCAAATTAAAAACTAAAACCAGACGACTCACATCCTGCTGAGATTTGGCGTATCTGAGGATCCCCTTCTCCAACACGAAGTATCTCTGGATCCGAAAAATCAAACAGATCAGAACATTTAACCACAAAAACAGAATAACTGTCACACGCACGCACACACACTCTCACACACACACGCACTCTCTCACACACACACACTCTCACACACACACACACTCTCACACACACACACACACACACACACACACACTCTCACACACACTCCTTTAAATACGTTTAATTCCTAGCTGACTAGAATCATTTCACTTTTAAAAGAAAGATTTGAATCTAGTATAAAACACAACTCGACATCTCACATCTCGCAGAAATGAATCGGGAGATCAGATACATCACATCACTCAACTCTACACACTAATGATCCATTTAAACATGAGAATATGTGAGAAGTCGAGCAGGTAGAGGGGGAGAAAAAAAACACCCTCCTTACTGTCCGATCCCGAGTCTAAAGCCCTGTTCAGACGGGATTAGTTCTCCCTGTGGAGG
>CM074967.1:781748-795066 GCA_037577455.1 Pangasius macronema | reverse complement strand
TTACTGTTTACTGCTCTTTATAGGGTTTATTAATGTAGAAACATTTAATTTCATTATTTTTGAAGGCGTCTTTGCTCCACAGCGTTTCTTTGGATGTGACTAAGACTTTTACACTATGTGTGTGTGTGTGTGGGGGGGGGGGGGGGGTGTATACACACACAAACACACAGACACACAGTACTGTGTGTGTGTATAATTGATTTTATAACTAGGATTAAGTCTGATTTAGATTGAGTTTAATCGTAGATTAAGGTGTGCTCTATAATACTGAGCTGTTTCTTCTTTAAACTCTGGATACATGTAGATTGAACATTATTATTATTATTATTATTATTATTATTATTATCATCATCACACTTGGGTCCTAATGCTGCAGTCTGTGCTCCAGGTTGATTTCCTGAGTTCTGATCTGAACACGTTACTGTGCTTCTGCTTGGAAAGACACGCAGTCGTGTGTATGTCTAGTGTCTGACTTTCATAAACATATTAAGAAGGTCTCCGTGAATTATTACTGCTCGATTAGCGATGAGACCGTGTGTGAGGAGCGGAACGAACCTCCGCTCGGAAACATTATCCGTTTTCACTTCAGGAAAAATGGGCTGAAATCAGTGGAATGTAAACAGAGATTTTAACCATGTTTACACAAAATAAAACCTTTATATCAACTAAAATCAAGTACAATCTGTTTAGCATTGACTCTCTCTCTCTCTCTCTCTCTCTCTCTCTCTCTCTGTGTGTGAGCCACCATTTTGTTGTTTATCAGAGAATTAAAGGAAGACGGATTCACACACTTTAAAGATTTTCTAAGAGAAATGATTTGATGATAAAGCCGATAGCTACGGCTAATGCTAATGTTTATTTAGCTAGCATTCATGATTCGTGAACAGCGTATGCTAACCTTCCTCGTTTTTTAAACCTAAAAAGAATCAGCATATGCTAGCATGCTAACCTGATTCATATGTAGTATCACTATAGTGATCTGATGATACAGGATGTGATACTGTGTGTGTGTGTGTGTGTGTGTGTGTGTGTGTGTGTGTGTGTGGTTTTTGATGTAGTGATGTTTATAAGAGCTCGTCTCTCTGAAGATCTCAGAACACAACCTTTTTATACTCAAACAAAACATTATAAAATCATATTGTATAGTTTAAGACCCTGTTATTAAACACATTACAACCCATAATCAGTAAACCGCGCTAATAAACATCAGCACGACCTTCTGAACCTTCAGCATCCAAACATATCGCTTTTAAACCATAAACACGTCTTTATTTTAAAAAGCTGTGACTTCAGCCTTTCATCTTCAGGATCCAGGAGTTCAGCCTTACAGTTTCTCACCACCACCACGACGAGCTGCGCTTTTACCGAACCGCAAAATATTAGAAATTAAAATGACATTTTATTATCGTTCCAGCGCAACAGTGACATCTACACATCTACACAACTACACATCTCCACATCTCCACATCTCCACAACTACACATCTCCACATCTACACATCTCCACAACTACACATCTACACATCTCCACAACTACACATCTCCACATCTACACATCTCCACAACTCCACATCTCCACAACTACACATCTACACATCTCCACATCTCCACATCTACACATCTCCACAACTCCACATCTACACATCTACACAACTACACATCTACACATCTCCACATCTACACATCTCCACAACTACACAACTACACATCTCCACATCTACACATCTCCACATCTCCACAACTACACATCTACACATCTCCACATCTACACATCTACACATCTCCACAACTCCACATCTACACATCTCCACAACTCCACATCTCCACAACTCCACATCTACACATCTCCACAACTCCACAACTACACATCTNCACATCTACACATCTCCACATCTCCACATCTACACATCTCCACATCTACACAAATTACTGCACAGCAACTACACAACATTTCAGGGTTTTTCTTTTCTTTTCTTTTTTGAGTTTTTTTTACTTTCAGTGGATGTTTGAGTTGTTTTTTTTTTTTTATTTATTTTTGTTAAAGTTTGTTATTTAAGCTGTTTTTTGTGTTTTTAATGATTATTTGCTTTTGTTTTGTTTTGTTTGTTTAGTGTTCTTGTTTTGTTTTTTACTGGACTTGGACTTTAAGTTTTGAGAGATTTTTTTTACCTTTTAAGGTGTTTTTGAGTTGCTGTTTTTCTCTTTAAGGGTTTTTGTTGTTGATTTAGAGACATGTTTGAGGTTTTTTAGTGTTTTAGTTTTATTAAGATTTTTTGAAAATTGTTTTTAGATTTTATTTTATTTGTTTTAAAATGGTGTTCACTTTTGGAGTTTGTTTTTCTGAAAGTTATATCCAACTCAATGTTTTTCTCCTTCAGAATAAAACGTCATCACACCGGAAGTGATGTAAGCAGTGTTTAATGAAACATTGTGCTCTCAGTGTCATCTTTCTCCTCAGCTCCCTGCAGCTCATTAGGCTGAACTACAGCCAGCGCTGGACTCAAACCTTCACCCACTTTACACGGAAGTCATTTAAACTGTTAAATTATTCGCGAGATTTATATTATTTTATTTAAACACTCTAAACACCTCGCATTCATCAGTTCTCTCTCTCTCTGGTGCTCCATCATGACGTCATCAGCGCTCTAACAGCTCTCAGGTGAGGCTCGTTATAAAGCTCGCTAATAAAAGCGCGTGCACACCGAACCCACGCGCGCGCGTTATAGGATCATTATCACCACATCCACGAGCGCAGGATCGAGAGAGAGAAAAAGAAAGAAAGAAAGAAAGAAAGAAAGAAAGAAAGAAACACACACGATGAGTCAGCAGCAGAAGCCGGTGAAGGCGGACGCTGTGCCGCGGCCGCAGCTCTTTAACTGCGTGCACGCGGACTGCGGAGCGACGTTCACGCGCCGGTGGCGTCTCGAGGAGCACGAGACCGTGCATACCGGAGCGGTGAGTTCTGAAAGCGTGTCCTGGAGCGCGTGCACGACAACACCGGCGTCCTGATCCGTTAGGGAAAAGTTTCTCCCTCCACGCGACATCGTTTAAAACTCTTTCCGAACGGATCCGCACGCCGGTGTTACCCGTGCACGCGCTTCGACGTGTCCTAGGATGCCTCAAGTATATTGTTTATTGTGCATACTGCTGTGTGTGTGTGTGTGTGTCGTCCTCTAGCGGCCACACAAATGCCCCGTGGAAGGATGCGCGCGCAGCTTCTCGCGCAGGTCGCACCTGAGCAGGCACGCGCTCAAACACAAAGGCCAAAGCGTCAGGTAAAACGCTGTACATTAGCCGCCCTGATGCTAATGTGGCTAACGGGTCGCTTAGCATGGCTTGTGTTGCAGGTGCACTGCGGCGAGCTGCAGCAAAGCCTTCTCCAGCAGGGACAAGCTGAGGAGACACGTCCGCTACGCGCACGCGGACAAGGACCGCTTCTTCACGGTAGGGCGGGGCCGATACGTCACGATCTCGGTACCGCGATACACTTTCCTGAGGAGACTCCGGTGTCATGGTTATATTTTAATGAAACATTTAGTGTTAAAAGTTCCTGAGTGAGCAGGCAGCTGATGTGATGCTCAAATGTGCGTTAATTTAAAAATGTAACTTTTTTTTTTTATTTACATTTTCTCTCCTGTTCAGTGTTAAATTCGTGTTTATTAGGGACGTTTTTTTTGAGTATTAGTCAATACCTAAATCCTGCTGAGTTTTTTTTTCTTAAACTATTAATGGAAGAAAAAAAAGCTAGCATAAAGGGGTGTGAGGTCAGTGTGTGAGTTTTGTGTGTGTTTCCCCGCAGTGCGCGTTTCCCGGGTGTGTGATGACGTTCCGAAAGCGGCGCTTGCTGAAGCTTCACCAGGCGACTCACGGCGTCTCCCCGGGCTTCAGGTGAGCGCTGTGACGTCACCGCACACGCTCCATGCAGGAGCTTTTAGTAACGACTCGTTTCCACTCAGGTGCTCGAAGGCCGGCTGCAGCCTGACGTTCAGCACGCACATCGCCCGCAAAGCTCACGAGAAAACGCACACAGGTGAGACTTTATTGTAGCGGAGTCGGGGAAGTGAACCTGCTGATTTGGGACGCGCCCTCACGCCGCCTCACGTCTCCGCCTCTGTGCCGCAGGTTATCGCTGTCCTCACGCGCAGTGTCCGGTAGTGGAGCACGCGTGGGGTAAGCTACAGAAACACGCAGCTAAACACCCAGGTGAGTCCCTGCGAGCCCCGCCCCCTCTCTCTCTCTCGCTGTCTCTCTCTCTCTCTGTCTCTCTCTCTCTCTCTCCGCTTAAACACTCGCTTTAATCCAGCAGGAGTTTCAGCTTAAAGCTGCGCAGACCCAGTTTTGTTTGGTTTTTGACTTTAAGTGCTTTAATATATTTGTGTTTCTAGTGTTTTGATTAAATTTTTTTTCCTCCTCCAGCAAGTGTTCTAGTTTTTACCCTTTAAGTTTTATTTTCCCTCTTGGCTTTGTCGGTTTGGTTAGTGTGTAAGTTTTATTTATTTATTGTTTAGTGTTAGTGAGGTTTATGAAGGTTTAAGGTGTGTTGGCTTTTTATTTCCTCCCTCTGGGCCTCGGTACAGCAGGAAGTTGACTCACANGTGTCGTCATGGCCACGGGCTCGTGTAAACGTTCTAGCGGTATGTTTAGTAGATGATGGTTTAACGTGTAGACCTTCTCAGCACGTCAGTGTAAATGCACGTGTGACGCGTGTCAGTGTGTTCAGCCTCGCACGCCTGCTCCACGTGTAAGAAGACGTTTGGGAGACGTGACGCTCTGCGGCGGCACAAGCGCACTCACGCCGCGCAGAAGCCCGTGCTGCTGTGTCCGAGCGACGGCTGCCAGGCCTACTTCTCCACCACCTTCAACCTGCAGCACCACATCCGCAAAGTCCACCTGAAGCTGCTGCGCCATCACTGCTCCTTCCCCGGCTGCGACAGGGCCTTCGCCATGAGGGTAAGGAGCCGTCGCGTTTAGCGCAGTTCATCGTGTTCATAGTGAAATGTGACGTGTTTCTGGTGTTGTGCTCAGGAGAGTCTGCTTCGGCACGTGCTCCATCACGACCCCGAGGCTGCGAAGCTCAAGGCAAGTCGCTTTTCCCTTCAGTACACACCAAGCTTTAATGCCACGCCTGTGTGTTTTATTATTTATTTATTTTTTTTTAGTCCAGTGTTTTGTTTCCTTTTCTTGCTGTTTTCTCGCCTCTCCCCAATGCGTGTTGGAATTTACCTTTTAACGCTTTTGTGTTGATTTTTTTTCTTTCAGACTTTAAATATTTTTTCATTTTAGTATTTAAGGTTACTGAATATTTTCTCTTTATAAAGCTTTTCTCCTCAGCTTCTTAAAGTTCTTTGTTGTTTTCTGATGCAGTAAAACATTTCTGAATAAGTGTAATTTGAGAATTTGGTGTGGAGTCTTTGTGCATCTTTAAACCTGATTATATTTATTACCCCACAGCTTACCAACAGTTACAGTTTATAATTCATTAAAGAACAAAATCATACTTTTAATCCCTCTGTAGTTGCATTTAATGTTTATGAAACAAGTTCTCACTTCCGTTATAGCAGCTATAAACGCTCGCTCCCTCTCCGGCTTCTTGCACATGATCAGGAAGCACAGTGACGTGAAACTGTCCTGAAGATGTGAGAACTTGGCTATAGCTTTACCTCTGCCACTGGAGCCTCTTCATAATCTTAATGTGTCACATAAACGTCTTTTTCCTTTAAGAAAACTTCACAGATTATTTTAATGTTTCAGTGGAGCGATCGCTGTACACGTCCCTGAGTGAGCTGTTGCTATAGAAACGATAACGCATCAGAACGAGTGCATTAGTATAAACCTGCGCTGCTGTTATAGAGAACTAATCAACACCTTCTGGCCAATCAGAGCTCAGAGCTCGGCAGCAGCGCCGTGCTCCTCGCCCTGCAGTGGGGTGTTCCTCAGGGAGCTGTGGGGTGCAGGTTTAGATCGGTGATGTTGGAAGTTAAAGCTGAAGCGAGCTGTAGGGGTGTGATGGCGGAATTGGGGCAGGAGCTCAGGGCTAAACGCTGGTTTGTTTGCGCAGCGGCGACAGAAGCGGAGCAGTAAGAGCTGGCAGAAGCGTCTGGAGGGTCGGAGCCGGCGCTCTCTGGTGGAAGACGATCTGCGGCGTCTGTTCGCTCTGCGCATGCGCTTCTCTCGCCGCAGCAAGCTGGAGGCCAACCTGTCGGGGTTATTCAACGAGCGCAAGATCCCACACCACGTCGACCCCGAGGTGAACCTGCGCGACCTCTTCAACATCAAACCCCCTCAGAAGGTCAAAGGTTAAGGTGTGACTACATTCATATCGGCATCTAAGAAGAAAGTTGGCTTTTTGTTGATCTTTTTACTCTCAGGACAATGAAGTCCAAAATTTTCTTTTTTATTGGAATGAAATCAGATTTAAGTGTAATTTTGAAGGAGTTTTTCTAAATGTACGCTGGATGGATTGTGAACGCAAATTTAAAGTAAACGCTGCCTTTTCTTTGTTTCAAGTCGAATGAGAGCTGTATAAATGTCCAGTAAAGCACTGAGTAAAATAAATTCCCCACTGAGCTCAGTCTGTAGATTTAATTTATTTTCATGGATAAAAGAAACAGATTTAATTTTGGTGCAGATTTGAGAAAACTGACGTCTAATTTTGAGTAAGTTTTGTAAATCTCTTGGATGTCTAAGTTAATAAATGGATGAAGCTGAAGTGAAGAACTTGTGTGGTGTTTTTTGTAGACGTGTAAAGACTGATGAAATTTTAAGGTTGTATCTAAAATAAATAAAGTCCTTGCTTTCATACTGCAATGTAAATGTGTCCGATGCAAATGATTTGCATTAAAATGGGAAGAATTTCTGGTGCTTTCTACAGCGCTGTTTGTACGCGTGGTGTCTGAGTGCAGCTGCCTGATTAAAAGTAAATGATTTGAGAGTAATATAATGGAGTGTGGGATAAAAAGGATGAATGATGTGAAAATAAGTACAAAAACCATAGAATATAAATATATCCATAAAATACAATAAATGAAATGCTGAAGGTAAATTAAAGACCTGTACAATAAAACTAACTGTACTTTATCCATTTCAGTGTTTAATCATTGATGCTATAATGCTCCTTTTGATACTGAAATCCTTTTTCCTCCACTATCCGCTCACCCCTTCTGGCTGGACCCGGTCTGATACTGATCCCGGGCATCAGAGCTCTAGTTTTAATTAAATGCCGAGATGACCAAAAATTTGTCCATGTGAAAAAATCCTGTTCTAATACGTTTCTTGCTGAATTCTGCGGTTAATAATAAACATCACATCCTCGTCCCTCCTGTAAACCAGGTCACTTCCTGTCTGTTTCCATGATGCTGGTTTAAATCCATCAGGGAGAAGCACCACTTCCTGTGTCTCCTTTTCAAATCAGCACAACTCTGACGTGTCCCGAATCTCGCTGCTTTCCCCCTCGGCAGTGAACATCAGGACGTCCAGCAGAGTTTTAGGAGATCAGACGCTTTTATAACCATCTGCTCAGGATCAAAATTATAAAACTGACTAATTATTAAACAAAAGCTAACAAATGTTCATTTCTCCTGCAGTCTGAGAAGGTAGTGTAATGAAGCCCTTATAATGGCTGTGTCCCAAATCACCTGCTGTCGTTGGAAATGAAGGATGACCTACGAGTTATGGAGCATCTCCCTGCGAGATCACCATCCTGTCCTGTCCTGTCCTGCTGCAGGGAAGACGAGGGGTTTTGGACACAGCCGCTGAGCTCAAGTGCTAAAAATAAAGATCAGGAAGTTGAGTGTGCACCAGGAGTGTCCTCCTACGATAAAAGGGCTGTAGGACAAGGTGCTGAAAAGTGCACATGGGGTCATTATGTAGCATTTTAGGTCGCTGTTCACGTCGTATTTGACGTCACTGAATAAAAATGCAACACACTGAAACCTGAAGGACAAATCAGAGTCTAGATGAGAAGCTAGAGGACAAAACTGGGGACAGATACAGGAGAAGACATCTAAGGAACTATTAAAAAAAAAAAAGACAAGGGACAAAGCATGGGAAAGTGAAACAGCACTGTGTAACCCAGAGGATAGAAAGAGCATCAGGTGAGACTAATTAACAACCCATAACAAGAACAGGAAACAATGACCATATGAGGAAAAAAGGGGCACAACAATGCCCCGAAGTNTGCCCCGAAGTACCCCTCACTGCAGAACCAATAGTCCAGGGGGCGGAGTCAGACCTGATCCAGCTCCTCCTACCTGGGGCAGAGGCGACTTGGTGTGTTTTAGGGTCGGTGAGTGTGTGGTCTGTGTTGTACAGCATGTCAAGGTTAGAAGAAGAGTCAGAACAGGTCCGGCTCCACCCCCTGGACTTTTGGTTCTGCAGTGAGGACGATATCCAAACCGGGACAGGTGGTGTATGGAGTACAGTGAGTCAATACAGACCCAAATACACGACGGCTACGTCCCAAATCGCTCTTCCTGTCCCCTGTTAGAAGACAATAGAGTATTAATCATGTGTGTGTGTAGTATTTTGTTAGATGTAGGCACATCAGGACAAACGCTAAGAATTGCAACTTTAATATTTTATTAGCAATCAAGAAATTACTGACAATAAACATGCTAACACCATGGTTCATCTAGCCAGCGTTCCTGCGTTCCCGCCTCACCACGACCCCTCCCACCTCACCGCCCCCATTCCCGCCTTACCACCAGCGTTCCCACATCACGGCAACCCCTCCCACCTCACCGCCCCATTCCCGCCTTACCACCAGCGTTCCCACCTCACCGCCCCCATTCCTGCTTTACTGCTGGTGTTCCCACATCACCGCAACCCCTCCCACCTCACCGCCCCCATTCCTGCTTTACTGCTGGTGTTCCCACATCACCGCGACCCCTCCCACCTCACCGCCCCCATTCCTGCCTTACCGCCAGCGTTCCCACATCACCGCAACCCCTCCCACCTCACCGCCCCCATTCCCGCCTTACCGCCGGCGTTCCCACATCACCGCAACCCCTCCCACCTCTCCACAGCACTTACCTCATCACCGTCGCTGTTCCCGCCTCACTGCCACCATTCCTGCCTCACTGCTGGTGTTCCCACCTCACTGCCAGCTTTCCTGCTTCACCACAGCTCCTCCTTCCTCATCGCTACCATTCCTGCTTCACCACCAGTGCTCCCACATCACCGCAACCCCCCCCCCCCCACCTCACCGCTGGCGTTCGTGCCTCACCACAACCCCCCCCCACCTCACCGCTCCCATTTCCGCCTCACTGCTAGCGTTCCAGGGATAGACTCTGGACGTGTGTCCACCCTGACCAGTATAAAGCACTTACTGAAGAGTAATGTATGAATTATATATATATTTTTTGCAGAAATATTCAGGAACAGATGACCCAGAAACCCCTGTACACACACTCTCTCTCTCTCTCTCTCTCTCTCTCTCTCTCTCTCTCTCTCTCCCCTCACTCCCTCAGGTCCACCTCTATACATCTAAACTAAATACACTGTCCTCTATACGTCACCGCAGCAGCATCCCATAATATTCTGTACTCCGCTGGTCGCCGACGGCAACAAACTACAAAAATCGCTCAAAAAAAAAAAGAACATTCCAGAGCATTAGCATCACATTAGCATATTTTTGTGTATCTGCAATAAGTGGAGTTTATATTATCAAGAATACTGACTGAAATCCTCCATTTTACTCACTAGGGTCACATGGTTTGAGGATAAATGGAACAAACGATGAAACGAGTGTAGGAGCTGATATTACACACCATAAAAGTGTTTTATTCCTCTTACACCACAACAATATGCTAACGTGTACCATTAGTTTAGTTATTAAACACTACATCACTTTTTATCTGTTTATAGTTACATTTAACGCTCAGTGAAACAAGTTATAGACAGTCGTTCCGTCACCAGCCTCTCTCTATTCTCTCTCTCGGAATAAGACAAAAAATGATGTCACAAAACTTAGTTACATCTTTACCTCCGACCGTTAAGCGCTGACACTGGAGACTCCTTCCATAAATGTGAAATAAACTTCTCCTTACTTTAGGCAAACTTCACCATATCAACCATCACACACGTTTTTAATCTGTTTATGTGGAGCGTCCGCCGTACAAGTCCCCGTGAATGAGCTGTTACTATAGAAACGATAGACGCCTTCTGACCAATCAGAGTGCAGAATTCGCTCTTCTAATCAGTGTATATCAGTCAATAGCAGCTGTAATTAAGGGATCAGGATATAAACTGAGCTACTCGAGCTAAACCAAGCAGACGTTTCTGATTTCCCCACTGAGACTCTGTAAACCCGCTGAGAGAAATCTGCATAAATCTGCATAAAAAAGTACGATGAAAAGGATCAGAATAAATAAATGTGTAAGTATAAGTCACATCAGTGTGGTGATGACAGACGAGGCCACAGGAAGCAATAAATAATCACGCTAAACATAGCAGGAGACGACACACACTGCTGGAAACACACACACACACACACACACACACACACACACACGAATATGCACATGCACTATGTCTATGTCTCTGCTGTTCTATTTTTACATCATCTGAGAGCAGCTGGACTGCTTGGGGACCACACCACACACACACACAAACACACACACACACACACTAGTACAGCTGATACACACTGCAGTGTTCGGAAGCTCCCAGACCTGTAACGTGTACATGACCTCTTTTTAGCTGCTTATAAGTATATATTCATTAGACGTAAAAACATTATGTAACATGGAGGAGTTTAGCTGCAAGTTAAAATTTCAAGTAAATGCCAAATTTCTGCGTTAATCTAAGCACAGGGACTGAGTTTATCCATTTCACTGCAGTCTTAAATTTAACCGTCTTCTTTTTGGTGAAACACAAAACAGGAGAACACAATCAGGAAACAAACCAGTGACAGGACAGGGGGCGGAGTCAGGACTAGACCAGAAACCGAAACATAAGCACTCGTCGTCATGGGAACCGCTGAGGTCATCTCTCTGATCCTCAGACATTTATGTTAAGAAGGAAAGTGAAAAGTGAAAGTATAGATAATATTTCAGAATCTTACTCAATTAAAAGTTTAAAAATGTTCTCAAGTGAAAGTAAAAAAAGTTTCTAAAAACTGCAAAGTAAATGTTTTATCTGATGAAGTGACAAACTGCACAGACGAAGAATTTAATCTCTTGGTTTTCTGCATGATAATAAACAGATTATTTAAAACTGAAATATAAATAAAATATGAAGGAATCTGTTCTACTGATGAAAAACAGACCTTTGAGATTTGTGATGAGAAAGTCTAAAAAAAGAACCCTGTTACCTGATTGTGTCCGCCTGGTTTGTGTTCAGGGTTGCCAGATTTCCGGTTTTTATGCCAAATTGGGTTGGATTGGGAATAAGGTTGCAGGTGAGAAAAACAAGTCTGTGGGTTTTTATTTTGAAGCAAAAATAGTCTGTGGCAAACGAAGGGAAAGTGTACAGTAAGTGTAGCCAGTGTACTCTATACATAATGCTGTAAGATAGATTGTAAAGATCGGGAGAAGAAAAGCGGGATTATGGATAACGTTCGTATCAGGCGATGAGAAAATGCGTAGTGCAGATACTGAGAATCAGAAATGCGTGCACACTACAGTGAACCACACAAAGACTGAGAAATGTGCATCTCCCACTTTTCAAATGCCTGAACATTTTGGGATCGTTTTAGGTGTGTTTGTGTGGGTTTTTTTAAATAAATATTTAGGTTAAATTTTTTTTGGAGACCTGGCAACCCTGTTGATCTTGTGTTACTCTTTGATCGTGCTCTTTGCTAATATATATATATATTTATTATTAAATGATTTCCATGTACTGTATTTGAACCCTCATAATTCCTGGTTTTGAGTTGCCACAGTGATGTCACAGTGATGTCACAGCGATAACACATGACCTCAGGTTGTTCCTTTGTATTTATGCTGCGTCCGTGGCACCTTGTAAGCAGTAATGTGCAAGTTGTAAAGACATCATTTCCCAATTTCCCACCATGGCACACTCGACGTGCGAAGTGAAAAAAAAAAAACATTGATGGTGTTGCGAAAGTGTGTTTTTTTTGTTTGTTTTGTTTTGCGCTGTCAGAACACGTAAAGCTTATAATAAATGACTTTTACAGTTACAGGCCTGCGTGGCTACGGTTCTGTTTTACTGTAGTGACCTTCAGTAGTTCATGCAGCATTGTGGACGGAAATTACAGCACAGCAACAACAGCGCACAACTGCAAGTAGCGTTAGCAACAAGCTAGCTGGCTAACACTGTAATGTTGATGATTAGCTTCTCAGAACAGTGATGATTATTACGGTCAGTGTTATAGAATTAACCGAGTCTGTATATATACTGTCTGTGTCTGTATATGAACTGATCTAAAGCCAATACAGCTATAAACTCACTTAAATGTAGAGAAGCGGAACTTTACGCTGTTCACAGTGTGAGCGGGCGGCCATGTTGATGACGTCACTCCATAAACCGGGAAGGAAATGGTAGCTGAGAAGACTAGCCCAAGCTGACGAGCTGAAATTTCAAATTTCACTCGATTTCACCAGGTGAAGGAATTACAACTTCGTCTCGAATACAGCATAAACCTATATTTCACCAAATACAAAGGGAAACACACACACACTCACACACACACACACACACACACACAGACAGTATATAATTATTAATACAGTATGTGCATATGTTTGGCGTTAAATATTATTTTTGAGCAAATTAAAGTAAAAAGTCCTCACTTTATTCTTCTGTCCACTCAAACTGACACACTGATTTATCATCTATTAGATCTGACCCGCTTTTGTGCCCTGATTACCACACAAACACACACACACACACACACACACGCACACGCACACACACACTGTCCTTGAACGTAAGGAGCATTAAAACGAGGTCGGTCAGAAATAAATCTGTCTAAATTAAGCTGTAGCTTAAAGCACAAAGCGACATATATCAAAGTCTCATACATACACACACACACACACACACACACACACACACACACACACAGTCAAGTCCAGAAATCTGACTGCACCAGCAGAGTGTAACAGAGAGATATGTTTGGCTAAGTCACTCCAGTTTGCTAGCTCTTGATGTGGCATAAAATTGGCTCAAATGTAGTTTAGCTACAAATAAAATGGTTAGCAAACATGCTAGAGTTGGCTAGCTAACAATCTAGCAGGAAGTAGTATTACGCTAATTCAACCAGCTAATGTTAGCAGAGAGCTAGATAGATAGATAGATAGATAGCGTTTATTGTCATTGTATTTCTACAACGAAATGAATGGAATGACGGGTCACAT
>CM074967.1:763207-780144 GCA_037577455.1 Pangasius macronema | reverse complement strand
TTATGGTAGTAGGCGGGGTTAGGGTGGGTGAGTGTTTATGGTAATAGGCAGGGTTAGGGTGGGTGAGTGTTTATGGTGGTAGGCTTTAAAGTCTGTCTGTCTGTCTCTATCTATGTCTGTTCATGTATGTCTATTTTTCTCTATATATATTTGTGTTATGTGTGTATATATGTGTGTATTGTGTGTGTGTGTGTGTGTGTGTGTGTGTGTGTGAGAGAGAGAGAGAAAGAGAGAGAGAGAGTATTTTGTGTTACCTGATCTTCCTTAACTGCCATGTGACCCATCTGTCGGTCGCCATGGACACCCTGTGTGACCCTCCACACACTGTCACCTGGACGCACCCGCTGTACGAAATTAGCGGGAAAGAAACCCACCCTGTCTCCACTCTTCCCCTGCACACACACACACACACACACACACACACACACACACACACACACACACATCACCCCTATGAAATGTTTGGAATATAATAGTCACGGGTCACATGTTCGACAGGACATGCTGAAGAGTGTGTTCTCTCCTTCTTTTCTCTCTACTTTGTAAAGTGATATTGTGACATGGACTGATGAGGTGAAAGTACACTCCTGTTACTCAAATTATAGAATTTAAAATAAATCATTAATTAAAATTTTTTAAGTAATCCTTAATGTCCGTCTGCTGTTAGCCTGGATGCTAGTTAACTACAGTTTGTATACTAGCTATTTCTGTGCTAAAAAACCACACACACACACACACACACACACACACACACAACGCTGTTCCTCACTTAAGAGCAAAGCACAGTCGCTGTCTGTAAAGAAACTTTCTCAAAACACATTTACTGTGTGCTTAAATCTCTCATTCAGCATTAAACAAGGATAAAAAGAATGTAATTTTTAAAAGTTGTAAGAGCTAAATCACAAAACAATTCTGACAAATGTTCCAGTTTTCCAAAATATTTCCCCTCACCTTCCACCACTCTTCATTAGAGTCATCAGTGACCTGCACTCTGTCTCCAGGCCTGAGGAAATCAAGAGAGAAACTTTTCTTCAAAGTAGGAGACACAGTGTGTGTGTGTGTGTGTTATTAGTGTGTGTGTGTGTGTGTGTGTGTGTGTGTGTGTGTGTGTGTGTGTGTGTGTGTGTATGGTGAAGAGAGAACTTTATACACTCCATAATCCCACATACTGCCACTCACAGATGGTCAGGGGGTTTAAATCTTTAAAACATGCACTACACACACACACTCACCGTAGCTCGAGATCGTTCGGCTCTTGTGGCAGAAACTTGTAGAGGGCCACGTAGGTGTGGATCGGATGAAATCTGGGAAGCTGGAATAACGTGGATGAAGGTGACTCTTTAAGTTTATTTAAATATTCTAATGAACACACACACTCTGCTCTCTGATTGGCTGTCAAGTGAAAATGCTCGCGTTGGTGTTGTTACCTTTATCGCATCCTCCGCTTCGGTCTTCGAGGTCTCCGGATTCGGGAGATCTGCTGTGAGAAGAGACACCACTATAATGTGCGTGTACTCAGCGTACGTTTTATTAACAGCAAACGTAACACTAAAAATGTTAACACAAGATACTCTGAAATTCTGGCAAGACTTCGCAAAAGAGGGTTTAAAATAATTAAAGGCTCAACATGGAACAGGTGCACACATGCGGGAAACAAGCCACAGGGGGGTGGAGTCAGAACGGAAACAAAGATAAAATTACGGGAAGAATGAAAAAGAAAGTGACTTGAGAATAGAGACGGGGAATTCGTGACACTGAAATATACCGTGAACACAAATTTACTGATCAACACACACACACACACACATACACACTGAGCGTGAACAAAGCTTTACCGCTCTCCGTGTCGTTATTTGTCCGTTCGTTCATGTCCACCTCCGCCTCGTCCTTCTCATCACCCTGAGAATGAGTGTGTGATCAATATTAATGAGCGTATAATGAGTGTATAATGCAAATTAACGAGGGTGTAACCATGTCAATGCATGTGTACTGGATATTAATTGCCTACACACTTACTGACATTATTCTAAACTCATTAATATTCATTATTCACTCATTAATATGCATTACACGCTCATTAATATGCATCACACGCTCATTAATATGCATCACACGCTCATTAATAGCCACTCAATATTACTAAATATTTATATAATTTTTATACAAAATTATTATAATTTTTAAATTATTACACAAAAAGTTATTTAAATGCAATTTTTTAAAGGAATTTTAAAGAACAGCCATAACACACACACACACACACACACACACTTACCAGGCTGCCAGTTGGAGACTCACACACACTCCCGAAACTAGACCGGCTCATCTGGGCCAAAGACTTCCCATAGCGTAGTGTAGCATAGACTGGGTCCACTCGCACCTTCACCTCTACACACACACACACTCACACACACACACACACACACACACACACACATGGTGTGGGGGAAAACAGGTCAGTGTACAGTAATGTCCCTTCAGCATGGCCATCAGCTTTTTTCCCCCACACACCTCAATTTTTCCATACGTACGTCTACTTCCACCATACACACACACACACACACACACACACTCACACACACACCTGGTGTAGTTTGAGCCTCTTTACTTCCTGACTGGTCGCTGGTGATTGAAGGAGTGCTGAAGTTTCTCTTGAACATGCCAACCTGAGAAAATGAGAAGATTTACACTTCTCCTCTCCTGTAGCTTCCACTAGTTAGCACACAGCTCTCCTTTCACCTCAGAGCATCCACTACATTCACTACATTCACAATCCACACCTCCTTAATCTCAGGGTAAACAATACTGATGGAAACAGGGCTTCATAGAGCCAGGTAAAGAGAGAGAGAGTGAGAGAGAGAGAGAGAAACTGATGGTGAGAGATAGATGGAGAGACAGACAGAAAAACAGAGTGAAACAGAGAGAGACAGAGAGAGAGAGAAACAAATGGAGAAAGAGACAGAGATAAAAGAGACATACTTTTCCTTGGCATGGTTGCTGTGAGAGTTCTGCAGTGCACCAGAGATGAGCCGAGATTTTACACGTCCTACAGCGCAGACCCTGTTTAGAATTCCCTACAGACACACAGACACACAGACATACAGACACAGACATACATACACACATACACACAGACATACATACAGACACACAGATGCACAGACATACAGACACATACAAACACACAGACATACAAACACAGACATACAAACACACAGACATACAGACACACAGACACACAGACAGACAGACACATACACACATACACACAGACATACATACAGACACACAGACACACAGACATACAGACACAGACATACATACACACATACACACATACACACAGACATACATACAGACACACAGATGCACAGACATACAGACACATACAAACACACAGACATACAAACACAGACATACAAACACACAGACATACAGACACACAGACACACAGACAGACAGACACATACACACATACACACAGACATACATACAGACACACAGACACACAGACATACAGACACAGACATACATACACACATACACACATACACACAGACATACATACAGACACACAGATGCACAGACATACAGACACATACAAACACACAGACATACAGACACACATACACACATACACACATACACACAGACATACATACAGACATACACACATACACACAGACATACATACAGACACACAGATGCACAGACATACATACACACATACACACATACACACACACATACATACAGACATACAGACACAGACATACATACACACAGATGCACATACATACAGACACATACAAACACACAGACATACAAACACAGACATACAAACACACAGACATACAGACAAACAGACATACACAGACAGAAAGACACGCAGATAGACAGACACAGACAGAAAGATATGCAGATAGACAGAGAGACACAGACAGACAGAAAGACAGACAGAAAGACAGACAGATAGAAAGTTACGCAGATAGACAGACACACAGACAGAAAGACAGACAGACAGACACACAGACAGAAAGTTACGCAGATAGACAGACACACAGACAGAAAGACAGACAGACAGACACACAGACACACAGACGGAAAGACACGCAGATAGACAGACAGACACAGACAGAAAGATACGCAGATAGACAGACAGAGAGACACACACAGAAAGACAGACACACAGAAAGACAGGCAGATAGACACACAGACAGAGAGACACACACAGAAAGATACGCAGATAGACAGACAGAGAGACACACACAGAAAGACAGACACACAGAAAGACAGGCAGATAGACACACAGACAGAGAGACACACACAGAAAGACAGACACACAGAAAGACAGGCAGATAGACACAGACAGAGACACTGAATTAGGTTACACATGCAGGTTTAAACACCAGTGTGATGTGTCTCTGATGATGTGGTCCAGTTCTAATCCTCACTCTGAGATCTGCTCAGTGAGTTGTGTTATTACTCCACCACCCCCTCCTCCCCCCACTGCTGTTACAGAACATTCATCAACAACTTCTGACCAATCAGAATCCAGAATTCAACAGCTTAACATTTTAAAGGGACTATATGAAGGTCATATACATTCCATTACTTGCTAGCTGCATTAGCCTCATAGCTACAATGCTACCCTGTGGACATCCTGCTATGAGTAAGAGCACTACGTAGTGCACAGTGGTGATTTGAGACACAGCCAGCGTTACGCCGCTCACCCACGATGATGTGTTTGCAGAGCTGACAGCTGGTTGGTCGGCGGAACACGTGATCAAGGAAGTAGTGGGTTTGTGCAGGGCGGGGCTTCTGCTGCACCAGGAGGGAGGGGCTTAAAGGGGGTTTGGGGCTGTCGCTGGGCAACGGTGACCCTGGAAGCAGAGGTGGGGATGGGGGCGGGGCATCGTCCAAGACATCAGAAGACAGACGGGCGTCGCTGTATGAGCGCTGGAAGAAATTCTCCACACTCTTACTGCGCATGAACGCCAAGGAACGCTTTAACCTCAACAACTGCTGAGAGAGAGACAGGGAGAAAGAGAGAGAGTGGGGAACCAACAGAGAGAGAGAGAGAGAGAGAGAGAGAGCAAGAGAGAGAGAGAGAGAGGAACCAACAGATAGACAGAGAAAAAGACAGGGAGAGAGAGAAAAACCAAGTGATAGAGAGAGAGAGACAGACAGACAGACAAGGAAGACAGACAGAGAGAGAGAGAGAGAGAGAGAGAGAGAGTCACTAATCATTGTATGTAAAAGTCATGTTACACACTTCTTTCTTTAAAGGAACTTAAAGTCTTAGCTCTATCTCAGATCTGATTGGCTGAGATTGTTCCACGTGTCACACTGACGCACGTGTCGACCTGCTTTACTGTTTCTGTGAGTGAACTTCAGAAATACATCAACAGATTCAAATCCCTTCATCATGAATGTCAGTGTTTACGTTCTGGCTGTAAATTCACTCAGAACGCTCCGGAACGTCATTCAGTTCCCGTGTTAAACACGTCACTGTGACGCTATTATTAAATTATTAATAATATTCTTCCTTTAAAGTCCACAAAAAGTTTCTTTTTTCCACACGGAGGACATCAGAGGAGACGTGGCTTATCTGGGGCAGTGAATAATTTATAGATAAAGTGATGAGTGAAGTTAAAGTTTCTCTGTAAGCGTAGCAGATGAGCGCTCGGTCAGCTTCTCCTTCACAGCGTTTTCTTTACAGCGGAGCGTCGAATTCACACAAACGCTGACTTTATTTTATTAATTCTACAAATCAAAAACAGTGAATTGAAAGTGTGATAAATTCTCCTACATCCCGCACACACATTACGATTTCAGCACCTCCATTTAGAGTCTCGTAGCTTCATTAAGTTGTGCGCGAAAGTTTAATAAATAAATAAACTGTAAAATAACAGTCTGAGCTGGATCAAGTGCTATTCTATGTACATCATCATATCAGTCTTTTATTTTTCAGTTTTAAATCGTCTCAGCATTTTCTGAGCAAAGAAGTAAACACGGTTTCCTTCTTCAGTCCATATTTTCTATCCCTGATTGCTTTTCAGGTTTAAAGGTGAGTGTTTGTGTTTAAAGGCGGTGGTCTAGACGCTACTGAAAAAAAAAAACATCTCAAGAAAAATGTGGAAACCTCAGAAATGTGAACTACATGCAGGTGATTTTAATAATCTGAACGTGGAGCTCAGTAACCCGACTCTGAATACCAGCAACTTTCCCTGCGTAAACACTGACAGAAGTTTTGGACTCAAGTCACCTCTCTCAACACACTCACACACACTCATCAGTGATCAAACAGCTGTGATCAACACACTGTACACAACACACTGATGATCAGCTGACCTCATTCAGAACTGCAGAGAGAAATGTCACTTACAGCTGCTTTAAAGGCCTGAAGTTTACATTACAACACAAAAGCAGCTGCACTTTATGGCTTACTTTGGATTAATCCTGAAAAGTGAAGTTCAAAATGTAAAATACAAAATATGGAGAGAGAGAGAGAGAGAGAGAGTGTGTGTGTGTGTGTGTGTGTGTGTGTGTGTGTGTGTGTGTGTGTGTGTCTCGTGCTCACCTTTGATCCGGTGTTGATGGATAAGGTGCTCGGGGATCTCTGCAGCTCGCGCGGCTCCGCTTCACTTTCCATCTCATCGCTTTTTTCCGTCATCACCGCTTTTAAACTGTAAAATAAACTTCTGCCTGATGGGGATGAGTGTCAGACTTTATCCCGGCAGTGAGTGTGGCTCAAATAAAACATAAGCAAACAGCGCGTGCGGGGAAAAAGCGCTCAGGAAATAAAAGACAAGAGGAGAAACAGCTTCTAACGCATCCATGCGCTACTGGAGAACCGGAGAGAGCGCGCAGTCTCTCTCCCTCTCTCTCCCTCTCTCTCTCTCTCTCTCTCTCTCTCACACACATACACACACGCAGACTCCAACTCTCTACATGTTTACTGTAGAGACAAAGTAGACAAAGTCGGCAGGCATTAAAATCACACCTCCATCAGAACTTCAGTAGTCAGTATAACACCGGGGACATTTTCCCATCTGCTCCAAGAGCATGGAGACTAACAAGCCAAATAACTAAACAAGAAATTATTATTTGCACCCTATACCCATAATACTCACTGCCTTTTCAGGTCGTACGGGACGGGGCATAGGGAACAGGGCATATAGGGAACAGGGCGTATAGGGAACAGGGCATATAGGGAACAGGGCATATAGGGAACAGGGCATATAGGGAACAGGGCGTATAGGGAACAGGGCATAGGGAACAGGGCATATAGGGAACAGGGCATAGGGAACAGGGCGTAGGGAACAGGGCATAGGGAACAGGGCATATAGGGAACAGGGCGTAGGGAACAGGGCATAGGGAACAGGGCATATAGGGAATAGGGCGTAGGGAACAGGGCGTAGGGAATAGGGCGTAGGGAATAGGGTGTAGGGAACAGGGCGTAGGGAATAGGGCGTAGGGAATAGGGTGTAGGGAATAGGGTGTTGGGAACAGGGCGTAGGGAACAGGGCGTAGGGAACAGGGCGTAGGGAACAGGGCATAGGGAACAGGGCGTAGGGAATAGGGCGTTGGGAATAGGGCGTAGGGAATAGGGTGTAGGGAATAGGGCGTAGGGAATAGGGCATAGGGAATAGGGCGTAGGGAATAGGGTGTAGGGAACAGGGCGTAGGGAATAGGGCGTAGGGAATAGGGCGTAGGGAATAGGGTGTAGGGAATAGGGCGTAGGGAACAGGGAAGCAGTTGGGAAGTTTGAAGTGGTTTATTACTGAATGCGAAGCTGCCTGAATACAGATTTCACTTTCAGAATCACACATTTCCTCATATCCAGAATATATTTCCAATATTCCAATAGTATGTGCACCCCTGACCATCACACCCATATGTGCTTGTTGAACGTCTCATTCCAGATCTATTCCCTGTGTGTGCTGTTATAATGAGCTCCACTCTTCTGGGAAGCTTTCCACTAGATGTTGNCACTCCAACCTTCACACACCATGTCTTCATGGAGCTCGCTCTGTGCTCAGGGGCGTCGTCATGCTGGAGCAGGTTTGAGTCTCTGAGCTCCAGTGAAGGGAAACTGTAACTGTTTGACTTTTTACACGGAGAAAGTCGAATAACGCAGTGAACAGACCATAAACCAAAAAAAACATCTTTCATGGGGATGCGTCAAAATATGGAAATAAATATAACAGGATATTATAAAATATAATTTCAGCACGTTGAACAGTGAATGTAAACACAGCCTGAGTTTATGTGCATATTGACTCACTATAACGATTACATCACCTGTGCCTCACACTGAGCTCTATAACATCAGCTCCAGGAGTAAATCCATGAGCTCAGAGTCAAACTGTCAAACTGTCAAACTGTCCCTTTTACTGAACCTCAGAGGAAAATGTGAGAAAAGGAGATCAGCACCAAACCAGCCAATCAGGCTCGAATATGCAAATATATGTCTGGGGAGAAGGGGGCGGGGCATGTACAATTGGAAGCCTTTTTATTTTCATATTTATGAGATCTGAATAAAAGTGTGTCGTAACAGTTTTTATTCAGTAAAAAAACTATTTTATGGTTTTCAGAATATGAGTTTTTGGATGTCTGTAAACATGTGAAGAGAAAATAACGAATATATTTGCAAAAGTAACAACAACTACTAATAATATTAATCTGAGCTGCTGTAATCAGTAGCCATGTCAGGCCTGTATGCTATGCTCTTCATGCTCCGCCCCTTCTGTTCAGTG
This sequence comes from Pangasius macronema, assembly GCA_037577455.1. Classification (NCBI taxonomy): domain Eukaryota; kingdom Metazoa; phylum Chordata; class Actinopteri; order Siluriformes; family Pangasiidae; genus Pangasius; species Pangasius macronema. The sequence continues at coordinate 771,382 of CM074967.1, read as the reverse complement.
GTGCATGATGGGATAGATTAGTACACTCTTCAGTAAATACAGTGCATCAGCAGAGCCTTTGGTGCCTCACACACGGCTCAGTGTTGTAGTGTGGGGTGTGTAGGCCATGCTCGCCCTCTAGCGGTCAGTGACGGGAATTAAATAACTGTGTCTCAGGCTCCGGGTTTGTTTCTGAGGTTTAGCCTCAGGTTTAGCGTGGGGTGGTGTAGAATGGAGCGATCTGATTGGCTGGGCTCTTAAGCAGCCTCATGACGTTTTTGTTACATATACACACACAAAATAACACCACACACACACAGCTGTTAATAATAATATAGTTATATATTTATTCATACATACATATTCATTTATTCATTTATTTATTTATAGGAGTTAATCGTAAAAAGGAAAACAAAAACAAAGTAAAAGGGAACAGATTTACAACAAGTGTAATTGCAATAACTACAGTCACATCATCCTCAACACACACACACACACACACACACACACACACACACACACCCCAAGTGTGTACTGTACTGTACAAACAGACAGAAAGACAAAGTGAGCGAGAGAGAGAGAGAGAGAGAGAGAGAGAGAGAGAGAGAGAGAGAGAGAGAGATGTGTGTGTGTATAATGGAGAGACATTGTGTGTGTGTGTGTGTGTGTGTGTGTGTGTGATGTTGCTTAAACCAGTCAGCTCCTGTAGTGATGAATCAGAGTGTGTGTGGATCCAGTTTCTCCTTCATGGGTGGAGTGTGTAAACCAAAGCCTCCGCCACACACACACACACACACACACACACACACACACACAAACAAACAAACAAACAAACAAAAACAAGAAAACTTATAGACAGTGACAACACTAATACACACTCTCTGATTGGTTCAGCTCATTTTCTCATTCTGGTTTCTCACGTGGAGATGGGCCCCACACACACACACACACACACACACACACACACACACACACACACACAGAAATGGTGTGATTTTCCATCATTCTTTAAATCCACCATGTATGATGTCACTGATCGTCTCTGTCCTCCTGCGATCGGATTGGCCGACTGTGACACCACTCACTCCTTCCTCATCTCTAATTGGCTGTGCATGCAGGTCCCGCCCACTCAAAGTTCCATGTACCTCTTGTGATCCGGTCCAGTCTGATTGGCTGGCTGGTTGTGACGCTGCTGAGTCAGCCATTCCTGCTTCACCATTGGCTGCCTGTGTTCAGGCCCCGCCCATCATATGGATTGTTTTTTTTTTTTTTTTATAAAAACTAGATTTGTAACATGCAGCTTTTGGCATATTTTACTGCTTTAGAAAAATAGTCAATTCCTCGGTACGACCAAACCTCAGAGAGAGAGAGAGAGAGAGAGAGAGAGAGAGAGAGAGAGAGAGAGAGAGAGTGTGTGTGTGTGTGTGTGTGTGTGTGTGTGTGTGTGTGTGGTGGCTTTTAAAGTTTGTCCTAGAAGGGCTTTTGGAAAACATCCCTAGTTAAATAAAAATAATGAATAAAGTATGATTTTAGGAGCAATGGTCACTTTTATCATTTTAATTTTTAGATGTGGTTCACTGACTCACCGGCTGACTCCTGCCTCACCTGACTAATCCATATGACTCGCCTCACTGACTCAGGAGACTTATCAACTGATGGATGACCCACCAACTCACTCACACTGACATAACCTGCCCAACTGATTCATGTGATTCACCTGACTAATACAAATGACTCATGTAACTGATTTATAAGACTTGCAGACTCAGTGACTGACTCATAACTAGTGGACTTGACTCATGATTCATGTTTTACAGACTCGCCCAATGTACTCATAGCTCATTCAAACGACTCCCAGACTCGACTCCCAGACTCGACTCCCGGCCTTGACATTTGGACTCACTAATTGACCCATGACTCTCTTGCCAATTGACTCACTAACTAACCCATGACTCACTTGCTGATTGACCCATGACTCACTCACTCAATAAGTCATGCCTCACTCACTAACCGACTCCTGGACTCGACTATTCAACTCATGACTCACTTGCAGACTGACTCACGATCCATGACTCACTTGCTGACTGACCCATGCCTCACTCACTACCTGACTCTTGGACTCGACTCACAGACACATTAACTGCCCCATGACTAACCACATGATGAACCACTCCCCAAATGCCTCGTGACTCATCGACGGCTCACTTACTGACCCACCTTTCATGTCTGCCTGGCTGAAGGGGCGCTGTTCAGCACTCAGGCTTAACATCAGCAACATCGGCTACGCTGTGCGTTCTCATTCTAAACATTATAAATACTTTTAGATGTGCAGTGGATTTTAGGAGGAAAAGCGAGAAACCCAACATATTTAACACTCTGTAAGGACACACACACACACACACACACACACACACACACACCTCTCTCTGTCTCTCTCTCTCTCTCTCTCTTTCTATGTCTCTTTCCCTCGTTTGCTTTACCAAGTGATCCATCAGCATGTGCTACTGGACAATCAGGGTCAAAGGTCATCCAAGGTCGAGGAGGTGGAGACTGTGACATCATAGCAGGATACAGCAGCGGCAAAACCTCTGTCGACTTCCTCCTACCGAAGGTGGCGGAGTCACAGGTGCAAAGTAGGCGTGGACTTTAATGTTGGGCAAGTGAGTCTGGATGGACAAAAAAAAAAAAAAAGAAAAACACAACACACCCCTTTTAGTGTTTCAGTCCCAGACTCTCATTCTGCTCATCACCGTATCACAGTGACTGAATAACTGCTCCAAAAAACAGTTTACTTCGCTTTTTATTTTCCTCACTTTCAATTAAATGCTTCTTTTATTGAACCTGTAAGCAAATCTGTGACCCTGATAGTCAGGAGGAAGCAAAGTGGACCAACTGCTGATCTTCTCACTCATTCTTCCTCACAGTGTGAACAAGGTCAATTCATATGATTCATCCCACTGACTCATATGACTCATTGCTGACTAATGACCGCCAAATGACTCACTCCGACATAACTCGTCTGACTGACTCATATGATCCGCCTGATATATTCATAAGACTTGAGGACTCTCTGACTGACTCATGATTCGACTCATTTATTGCCGACTCACCTGACAGACTCAAAACTCACTCAACTGATTCTTGAATCACAGACTCATCTATCAAACCCAGGAATCACCTGACTGAATCATGTGTCAATGAATCACCTGACTGAATCATGACTCATAACTCATTACTCATTTAACTGACTCACTGAGTCAGCTATCAAACCCATGAATCAACTGACTGAATCATGAGTCAGTCGTTTGAGTTATCCACTGAGTGCAAAAAGTGACACGAGTCAGTCAGCAAGTCTACAATTTATATGAATCAGTTATGTGAGTCATATGAATGAGTCAAAGACCTGAATCAGTCAGTGAACCTGCAAGTTAAATCAGTTATGAGACTCATATGAATGAGTCAGTTATGTCAATGTGACTCAGCTGTCAGACGAGTCACACCTGACTCATAATTTACACAAATGACTCGTGCTTCACAGACTCACCTGACCTACACACAAATCCCCCAAATGACTCATGAGTCAGTCACCAATCAACTCAAGACAACTTACCCACTGACCAAGCAAAGTCTGACTCCCCAGTCGACTCCCTGACAAACCCAGGACTCAACGCTGTTAATGTTACACACCTACATTAAAGGAGCAGTGTGTAATTTTTATCGCCCCCTGCTGGCTGAGAGCTGAACTGCTACAGAAACAGCCTGCCTCTTCCTCCTTACTCGCGCTGTTAAAAGTACAAACGGCTCATGAGTCACTAGTTAGGAGAGAAAGGTGGGCGGGGCTAACTGTAGGACTGTGTAAAAGTAAACATAAGTCTGATACAAGAACAAAGAAGTTAGTGAGACCCAGAGCGCTGAAATGCTGTGAATCGCAGTGTGTGTGTGTGTGTGTGTGCGTGTGTGTGTGTGTGTGTGTGTGTGTGGACTCACTCTGAGCCTCTTAATCCCGGCGCGTGTGATCTGTTGGCAGTCGTACAGCTCAATGCGGTCGAGGCAGTGGCAGGTTTTGAGGTGCTCCAGCGAGGCGTCGGTGATGAGCGGGCAGTTATCGAGCTCGATCACCTCCAGTCGGTCGTGAGCACACGGCCCGCTGCCCAGGTGACGAATCCCTTCATCCGTGATCAGCTCACAATGAGACAGACTCTACACACACACACACACACACACACAGAAATGACACAAGAAGTGGCGTTACTGTAATGACGCTGGAACAAAGAGAAGTTAGAGTAATGGCATGAGGAGTAAAAAAGAAAGAGGTGCTACTGTAACGACACAAAACAAAAATAAGAAGGTCCTCATGACCCAGGTTCATAAAGAGAAGCTGAAGAGCAACACAGAGGAGAAAGTAAGCAATCGCGCTCATGACATCAAGTTACCGTACTGACACGGAGAGTACACGTATGAAAAGAAGTTAACACAATGACACCAAGAAAAAGGCGACGTTACCATCATGACAACTGAAAGGGAAAAGCAAGAAAGAGAAACCTGGGGAGTTATCACGAGGACGCCGAGAGGAAAGAAGAGAAACCGAAATGACACGGAGGAAAAGGAATCATCATAAAATAATAAGATAAAATTTAAAAAAAAGTGGGTAGTTACCATAATGACACTGATAAGAGAAAAAAAGGGAGGTACTTTAATAAGACAAAGGAATAAAAAAAGAAGTTGTCATAATGACAGAGTGAGAGAAAGGAGTTTTTGTGTTTCTGTGAAAATAAAAGGAAAAAAGGAGGAGCAGGAGACAGAAAAGGAGGAGCAGGAGGAGGAAGAAAAGGAGGAGCAGGAGGAAGAAAAGGAGGAGGAGGAGGAGTTACTGTCATGACACAGAGAGGGGGAAAGGTGAAAGGTTTACATTCAGCCTAATAATCCCGTTAATGATAATAATAATAATAATAATAATAATAATGATAATAATAATAATAATCCGCTTCATGTGCGCAATCAATCAGAACCCATATCCATATCCCGCGTCTTTGGGGTGTAGAGAGGGAGATAGTCCGTGCAGCAGCGTGCAGCAGGTGAGTGGAATACACAAGGGCGCAGTACTTACGAGCACCTGGAGCCGAGGGCAGTGTACGGACAGCTGGATGAGCGTGTTGTCTGTGATCTACGGCGAAAACACATCACGCCATTAAACTCCCGTAGCTGAGGTGATGAGATAAAAAGAATCACGGACACGGACGCAAAAAACAGCAACACTCACCTGTACACACTCCTCCAGATCCATCTTCTCCAACTCGTGACAATTCTGCGGAGGAAAAGGACGACGTTTAGGCTAGTATTGTGTGTGTGTGTGTGTGTGTGTGTGTGTGTGTGTGTGGGGCACTCACCCGAGCGAGTGTGGTAAAGCCGACATCTGTGAGTTGTGAACAGCGAGCCACTTCTAATATTCTGAGACACAGAGAGGTTAACATGCAAGGTTGATTATTTTCCTCCACCAGCACGCCCCCAAGTGTTTTATTCCTCTTACACCACAGCACCTCACCAACCTTTTCACCAGCAGTTTTTTATTTGTTAAAGAACAGCATGTCATACGTTTTATCCAATTATACTTACATCTAATGTTACAAGTTAATGTTACAATGTTAGTTCCTGTTGTCGCTTACGTTATAGCAGCTATAATCCGTCGTTCCCTCGCCTCTTTATTCTCTCTCGAAGTTAATAAGACAAATAAAACCTGCCGTGTTAGCGAGAGACCGCAGAGAAGCGTAAACTCCTCCGTCCTGCTGAAGACGTCGGAAAACTTACAGCTACAGCTTCACCCCTGACTGTTACAGAGCGCTGACACTGGAGACTCCTTCCATACATGTTACATAAACGTCTCCCTACTTTAAGAAATTTTCAATGATTACACTCGTTTTAAATCTGTTTATCATCAGTGGAGCGATCGCTGTACACGTCCCTGAATGAGCTGTTGCTATAGAAACGATAACGCATTAATATAAACCTGCGCTACTGTCAGAGCTGCTGTTACAGAGAACTAATCAACACCTTCTGACCAATCAAACTATAAACTCTCAATATGATTGCGTGCGTGCGTGTGTGTGTGTGTGTGCGCGTGTGTGTGCGCGTGTGTGTGCGCGTGTGTGTGTGTGTGTGTGTGTGTTATACCTGAGACGAGGGCAGTTCTGTCCCAGAGCGTTTAGAATGGCGTCTGTGATGTTTGCGCAGCCGGACACACACAGAGACTGTAACCGATGACAACCTCGACAAATCGTTATCAAGCCTTCATCTGTGATCTGCTGCTCAGGGCACACACACGCACACACACACACACACACACACGCACGCACGCGCACGCACGCGCACACACACACGCACGCACACGCACACGCACACACACACACAAAAACCACAGCCATAAATTTCTCATCATAAATCACATTTACACTATTAGAAAATGCAGAACACTTAAAGGTTCTATGAGGGTTCCTTTCTGAAAGTAGAACCATTTTAGCAAGCTAAGAACCAATAATTAACCAATAAACCCTTAAGGAACCCTTGAAGATGAGCGTACCAAGAACCAAGAGCTAAATGTTAAACTCCTGACAGGTTCTAGGTATTAAAGAAGAAAATAATGAGCAATACACTGGAGTTTGTACCAAAGACTTAATTACCCAATTACTGAGCATACTACACACACATGCAGACAACAAAAGGTTCTGTAACGGTTCTTTTGGGGGATAATTAGGGGTTCTGTAAGAGGATAATTAAAGGTTCTGTAAGAGGATAATTAGGGGTTCTGTGAGAGGATAATTAGGGGTTCTGTAAGAGGATAATTAAAGGTTCTGTGAGAGGATAATTAAAGGTTCTGTGAGAGGATAATTAAAGGTTCTGTAAGAGGATAATTAGGGGTTCTGTAAGAGGATAATTAGGGGTTCTGTGAGAGGATCATTAGGGGTTCTGTAAGAGGATCATTAGGGGTTCTGTGAGAGGATAATTAAAGGTTCTGTAAGAGGATAATTAAAGGTTCTGTAAGAGGATAATTAAAGGTTCTGTGAGAGGATAATTAGGGGTTCTGTGAGAGGATAATTAGGGTTCTGTGAGAGGATCATTAGGGGTGTGCGTGTGTGTGTGTGTGCGCGTGTGTGTGTGTGTGTGTGTGTGTGTGTGTGTGTGTGAGTCTTACTGAACACGTCTGCAGGTTGAGAGTGACGAGCTCTGGACAGTGAGCACCGATGTGTTTCAGCGCCTCGTCTTCCAGCTACAGGAGAGAACAGAGAGAATAAAATCCACGTTTACATCAGGAACATTTCACTAACGTCCACTAACACGGAGCGTCTGCTGTGCACGCCCCTGTCCACGCCCCTGTGCACGCCCCTGTCCACGCCCCTGTCCACGCCCCTGTGAACGAGCCGTTACTATAGAAACGATAACGGGTTCATTAACATAAACCTGTCGTTCATGATACAGCAGAACTACTGCCCGAGCCGCACTGTTATACAGACATAACACACTCCTTCTGACCAATCAGAGTCCAGCATTCAGCTGTGCTGTGGTATAATGACTCTATATACAGTACACACACACACACACACACATACACACACACATATATATATATATATATATATATATATATAGGAAGTCTGTAGGGAAATTTGCGTCTCTACATATCTCATGCCCTAATATTTAAATTTAATATTAAAAAGATGTGTTAATAAGCTTGTGCATTAAAACCAGAGAAGAGAGAGAGAGAGAGAGAGAGAAAGAGAGAGAGACAGAGAGAGAGAGAGAAAGTAAGAGAGAGAGACAGAGAGAGAGAGAGAGCGAGAAATGGAAAATATTCCTCATATTTAATTTCAGCACAAACAGGAGGACCTGACCCAGGCTCCAGAGTACCTGTGTGCAGCCTTTGAGGAACAGGCCTTTCAGCCCCGGACAGCAGCGGACCAGCGCCTGGATGCCGTCTTTGGTCACCTGATCACACCACGAGATGTTCAGCTGCTCCAACATCGGACAGCCCTCACTACAGACAGAGAGAAACACTCAGAACAACACGGAGAACAGAAACGAGGTGTTCCTCTGCATTCAGCCATCATTCTTACAAATCGCTTTTATACAGGTAGACATTAATCTCTGCGAGAACTTCAGAAAGGAACCATGAGAGGAACCGAGACTCACAACGTCCAGCGGTTC
>CM074967.1:747401-759901 GCA_037577455.1 Pangasius macronema | reverse complement strand
CTCTCCCCTCTCTCTTTCTTTCTTTCTTTCTGTCTCTTTCGCTCTCACCATCTCCCTCTCTCAGTCTCTCTCTCTCTCTTTCTCTCTCTCCCCTTCCTCTCTCCCCATCTCCTTCTCTCTTGCCTTCTTTCTCGACTTCTCTCTCTCCCTCCGTCTTTCTCTCAGTCTCTCTCCCCTCTCTCTTTTTTTCTCTTTCTGTCTCTTTTTCTCTCTCCGTCTCTCTCTCTATGTCTCCTTCTCTCTCACTGTCTCTCTCTCCTCTCTTTCTTTCTCTTTCTCTCTGTCTCCCTCTCTCAGTCTCTCTCTCCTTCTCTTTCTCCCCCCCTTTCTCTCTCTCCATCTCCCTCACCGTCTCTCTCTCTCCTCTCTTTCACTCCGTCTCTTTCTCTCTCGCCGACTCTCTCTCTCTGTCTCTCTCCTTCTTTCCTCCCTCCCTCTTTCTCTCAGTCTCTCCCTCTCTTTTCCTCTCTGTCTCTCTCTCCCTCTCTTGAATTTTTGTATTTTTTCCCTAGATTCTGGTGTCCATCATGTGAAGACTGAAAGCCTGAATCTGATTTCTTTAAGCCGTGATAAAACATCAGTGATATTTAGCTTCTTCGCTAGGACGGTCAGATCGTGAGGTGTGATCTCACTAACCGTAACAACAGTTCCTTTGGCAGCTTCTTGTTGATGATGGCCTCGTCATTGTTTGAGAACATCTGAGGAAATAAAATAATTTATATTAGCACATTAGCTACAAAAAAACAGCTAATATTCCTGATTATCAAAATGTAATTTCCGATCCATAAACATTACATTTGTGTGCAAAATGTTTCTGACTGGAAACAGCCGAGGAGTAGAAGAGTTGTGAATGAAAGAAAGGTTTTAAAATGGCCGTCACGTGTACAGTCATGGTGTTTAGCAGAAAATTCCACAAAAATGATCCTTTCACACTTTCACACAAGTTCAGCTCAGAGTTCACAAGCTGTGACGCAATGCTGCTCTTTCTCAGTATGGCTGAACGCATGTGAGTGGGATTAGCGCATGATGCTGAACGTAACTACAGTAATCTCAATCGTATAAAATCATTTTATTAATAATTTAACGACACATCTGAGGTAAATATTGACGTTCTTGATATTTGTGTATCCTTTTTCCGGTCCCTGTGTGTTTACATCTATGTATAAAACACTTTATAGCTATGTAATCACTAGCATACTTTGCTAGCCTCAGATATCAGCTCGTTTACGCAAGGATTAGCTAGCACGTGTTCATCACATTTCATCTCAATTTATCCACTGAGCTGATCTTGTTTTAAAAATTCCACATCAAAACCACATACTCATGAGTTGTGTGTGTGTGTGTGTGTGTGTGTGTGTGTGTGTGTGTGTCCTTCCCTCAGAATATTCAACAGAACAATGCTAACAATGAAATACTTCATATTTTTTCCATTTGTTGTCTTTTAAATTCATTTTTTTTACCTCAGGATCTCCGCTGAATCACTTCAGAAGGCTAACAATTAGCTGTTTAATTTTATTTTTCATTTCTCTGGCCTTTCTCAGTGACAATAGCAGGAATGCTAATGCAAAACTGTTGTTATGGATTTATGGATGCAACAGAACTGACCTCATTATCATCATCCTACAATTGTCCTCCATTAATGTGTGATATTTCCAAGTTATTGTACCTACTGTCTTATACTGAGTGATCTCTGTGAGCTTTATGCGAATCATATAGCCTCAAATAAGCCTTAATGCTAGCAGTGGCAACCTAAAAACTTTAGCAAAAGCGAGTTCTTCCAGATAAAATAATGGAAAACCCAGATTACGGATTCAACATTACTGAAGGATTTGGTTACCTTTGTTTTCTATTCCAGCTATAAAGTAGTAAAAGTAGAAAGTAATGTTGTTTGTTGCTAGAAAATGTTTGCTATTGTAGCCTGCTAGCTAACAGTCTAATGAGCAGTCAGTGCATGAGATTAGAGCTGTGCATAAATTAATTTAGTAAAATCCCTACAGAGACACTAATCATGACCTCTAGCTCTGTGTTCCTAATAAAGTGGCTTTAACTTTACACATTTAATTACATACTGGTGCATTATGGGTAATACACACTGTCTCACACACACAAACATCAAATTACCTACAAAAACAACAACAATAAAAACAGAGTAACTTGATATAACTAGCATCAATCTCAATAGCTAAGCAAAAGTTGTTAGCTAAACAATAGTACCAGATATTAAACTTGCAGATTAGCATCGGTGTTAGCAATGTACACAGTTCCACACATGTTTACGTAAACACTCAATTATTCACCAAGTTCCTAATCTATTTTTTTCTCTATGCCTTCATGATGTTACGTGGAAAACAGAACTGTTAGCTGTACAGAGCAGAATTTGACTAGCAAGCATTTTCTCCTAGAGCTATAGTTACACAATGCTAATAGGAGATGATGAATTTCCTGTGTGTATCTTACAGACTTTTAGCTTAAATGCTACACTATTTACTGTTAAACCTAAATCACAATGGGCCTCATTTATCAACCCTTTAGAAGTGTAGTAACTTGTGTGTAAATGTGTATGTTGATAAATGACAATCAGCCGTCAATTACAAAGCTCGTTCATGGCAAATGTACATTTAGCCAAGCCTACACAACTCCATAAAAGGCGAAGAGAGCTGAAAGTAGAGCAGCACTAAAATCTTAAAGTAATGCAGCTCGACCACTGCAGCGTGTCGGCGACCGTAGACACACACTGACCCCTCCTACTTTTATACTAATTTAATGGCTAGTCTTAATTTATTTTATGTTAATTCATTTCTTTTGGAATTGCTTTCTTTCTTGTCCAAATATGTTCAAATGTTCATTAAACTGATGTGTGATGTTAATAAAGAAGTCGTTTAAACGTGACGTGACGTAATCATTTACAAAATCGCAGGAACTCATCGACTACTCCACGATTTGAAGATCCATCGAGGTTCACGTCAGCGAGTCTCCTATCGCTTTGTTACTTGCTAGTGTGAATGTAGCGTTAACGTTAAAGAGCGAATGTTAGTGAGGGCTACACGGGGGTTGTCATGGCGACGTTAAATAAATAGCCAGGTGTGTTGGATCAGGTGACCATGAGTCCTGCTGATAATTGAATGTTAGCAGAATGTTTCCTGAGCATTAGCATTCTAAGACAGAAAGTTGTGTGTGTGTGTGAAGTTTTCACAAAGAAAAGTTGTGTTTTGGAAGTTTTCAGTGTGGACACAAGGCAAAAACAAAACCACAGATATTGTGGATTTCACAACACAAAAGCCTGGAGATGCATCCCTCACATTCTTACTGACAAGCAGACTGACTTTATTAGTCACCGCACTGCTGTAGGTGTTTAGATGGAATTGTTTGTTTCAGTATGACAGAGGCAGGACAGTAATGTCACTCTAGGTCAGTTTGCACAGAGGCAGATTGTTGAGAGTTTCTGCCCCCACTTTGCCACCCCACATCTACCACCTCACTCAGTTAGCCTGCATGCTAAACCCTTCCGAGTCTCAGCCCTGCTTCGTTTCCATTCTTTATGTCTTTACAAATGAATAATCAATCAGTGGGTGAGGATTAGTGACACATCAGCAGCAGGAGCAGTACACACACACACACACACACACACACACACACACACACACACACACAGCCACACTGAGCTGAACTCTGACGTCATAACACACAACACGCACAGCTACATTGTTGCGTTTAGCACGCGACATGAAAGAGCAGAGACACGGCAGTGACAGTGTGATGAGCTTGAAGCTCCTTATGTGCTTTAAACCGACATCTCACACCTCTCAGTCATACGCTTCTCTTGTTTATTACGAGTCCAGGCCTCACGAGTGTGTGTTTATGTGTGTGTCGGCTTCACAACAGTCCAGCTTCACGCTCAGACCTGTTCATATCCATCACGTGACGACTTTAAAGTGTGTAAAGTTGTGTGTAAGCCGTGTGTAAAGTGTGTGTAAAGTGTGCGTTAGCTGTGAGCTGTCTCCGGCTTGGGAAGGCAATGTGGCGGGTTTGTTTTGATACACGGCTCAAAAGCAGGGAAGGAAAGCAGGCGAATAACCGCGACACGCAGACGTGTGGAGGATTAAAGCCCCACGACAGCGTGACCTCGCGCGGAGAAGCTTTCTGAGAGTGATTAAAGGAGATGTTCATATTAAAGTGAGCAGAAAAACAACTCGGCCTAAGAGGAAATCCTGAGCTGCACAAAGCTGCGAGCACAACAACAAAGAGGAAACAGCTGACAGTGAGGAGCTCCAGGCCCCAGACCCTCATCTGCCCCTCATCTGTTCACTAATCACCCCAGCACAGCCCTGCTGAGAGCCTGTCCTGTCCCCGTCCCTGTCCTGTCCTGTCCCAGGCTCACCTCAAAGCGGCTCCGCGACACTCCGTTCACCTCCTTCCCCATTCCACACCGGACTATTTCTGTCAGATGACTCGATCTGCTAATGATCCGCGGATTTAAAAGGGCAAAAGCGACCTCTGTGTGCTGCTGCTGGCGATATGAAGCCTTCTCCTCCTGCTCATTCTCCCTCAGTCTCTCTCACTCAGCGACTTCTCCTCCTCTCCGTTCTTCAGTCTGAGAACAGAGGCGCTCCTGAGCTGGAATTAAGCCGAGCTTATCTGTTTCACTGCAGATCTCCTCCTCCTCCTCCTCCCCCCTTTACCCCAGTAACATCACATCACACACTCATCACACACACACACCTCTCCCAACTCCCAGCTACTTATCCCCAAAACTAACCCCATACACTGCTCTCATGGCATAGCTTTGTGTTTTAATCAGTACTCCAAACCTGCAGCTCTGCAGTCACACACACACACACACACACCTCCAGCTCTGCATCATTATCATTACCCCAATGATCACACATTCACACCTCACAAATCTTCATAACGCGCTTTTATTGTCTTTAAAGTGACTTTAGCAGCTCAGCCCGATTTTCAGGTTTGTAAACAAAGCAGGGAATTCTGGGTATTATGGACCTCCACTGACAACTTGGGTGAAGGTTTTTCATTTAATCGTTTAAACTAAAGAAAAATAATCATTGTTATATCAATTAACAGCACAAATGATGGAGTTTTAATTAGCTTTAATTAGTTTGCTCCTCATTTTCTTCCTGATGTGAAGCTGGAACAGATCTCAGATCAGTCTGGAGTTTATGTCAAACAACACCAACACGCGGCTTTTTACACAAATCTAACACAGTCCAAGTGATTACATCGTGTTATTATCCCCTTTAACGAATAGGTGTTGTTTTAACAGATTTATGACATTTACATATTTGTTTAAATGTCCTGTTACTCGAAAAAAACAACAACACTGAACTGTGCGTACACACCGGAAATGACGTACACGGAAGAGGGTTTGTATACAAACGCGGAATTGGTCTGTTTGGATGTCAGAATACACGCTCTGTACTGTGTGTTAGTGTGTATCGTACAAACACACTTGGCACTATTTAATTTTGATATTCAGTACAACTTGATGTCTTAATTTCTTATAAAATAATATATTTAATTACAAAACGTCAATATCAAATATAAACCAAAAGCGGAACTGTTGCCTGAGGGTCCGTGTTCCAGCACGGAAGAAATATCTTCAAGAACGCAAAATATTTACGATGAAAAACATATACATAACCTAAATGTAAACATTTTTTAATTTTTTTTAAAAGTTCTTGTACGTGACGAATGAAATTAAACGCATCTTTGTAATAAAGCAGGTTTGACTGCTTGGCATTGTTAAGGTGTTATTAAAGTAAAACACAATAAACATGTTCTCTGTACTGAAGCACTGACAGATTATATTAAAGCGTGTATTTCCTGTTTCAGTAGGATCACAGGAACGAGCTGGAAGCTAAACGACACAAAACTGGTCTCATTCCATCATCTTACAGCTTAATAAAGTAAAACTGAAGTCTAGATTTGATCTGCAGTGGAAGAGAAGAAAATATAAAAACTCACTTTTTCCTGTTAAGATCAATTTAACATTTTATTGTCAAGGTTTATAACATTATACAAACACACTCTATAAACACAGACTACACATACAGATGACATCAGCAGCAAAACATTTTAAAATCCAGTATAGTAAAAGTTAAAACCTTGCTGCAGTTCAGATTTGCTGATTTGCTGTGTTTGAGTTCATCTTCTGTTGTGAGTGATAAGAGAGTGGGAAGAGAATGGGACAAAGGTCCAGTCTCCTTCACTTTATGGGCAATGAGCTGCGTCCTCAGATCTCTGTGTGTTTGTCATTTTTGGCATTAAAATAATATCAAAATATCTTTCTGGTGAAGACCTTAAAATGACAATGTAAACACATCTGAACATGTTTAAATGATCACTTAACAGTCAAACTTTATTGCATTATTATTGTTATTATAATTATCAGTTTACACCTCAGAGTTGTTGAGTTCTAGATCGTGATTGGTCAGAAGGTGTTGATTAATTCTCCATAACAGCAGCTCTGACAGTAGAGCAGCTGCAAATCACAGGTTTATTTATAGTTAATGCGCTCGTTCTAATACGTTATGGTTTCTATAGTAACAGCTGGTTCACACGGGCGTGTGCGGTGAACGCTGCACTGATATTAAACAGATTAAAAATAATCGTTGATATGGTGAAGTTTTCTGTAAGGAGAAAAGTGTTTATTTAACATTGATGGAAGGAGTCTCCAGTGTCAGCGCTTTGTAACAGTCAGAGGTAAAACTGCAACTTTAAGTTTTCAAACGTCTTCAGCAGTAACGTGTAACAAGCTGAATTTTTTTTTGTCTTATTAACTTCAAGAGAGAGAATAAAGAGACTCTGGTGAGGGAACGACTGTTTATAGTCAAGTCAAGTGGAGTTTATTGTCATTTCAGCCGTATACAAGTACACAGTCAAATGAAACAACGTTCCTCCAGGACCAAGGTGCTGCATAAGACAAACACAGAACAACACAGAACTACAGGGCCGACATAAATTGTACATAAATTGTACATAAAGTGCACAAGTGCAAACATGCAGACGCACAAGACAGAACAAGACAGTACACTGACTACAGCACCGACCAGCACGCAGTTCTGTTTAAAAGTGACCGAGTGACAATAGTGCTATAACATAATTGACAACAGGAATGAACTTGTTTCATGGATGTTCCACAGCATTAAATGTAAATTTAAATGGATAAAAGTATGATGTGTCATTGCTGTGGTGTAAGAGGAATAACTCCGCTTCATCACACCACCCGTGTTGATTATTTTCCTATAACAGCATGTCTGGGTGTGTTTTATTCCATACAGGACCATTATGCCATGCTATGATTTGCATTTCTGTTAAATGAATCAAAGCAGAACCCACCAAACCCAGAAAGACTTCCTTCATCAGACAACATCGAGGACAAACGTCATTATTTTTCTTTGTGCTTATTTAATATAGTGACTAACGCTGTATTATTTATTCCACTGTGGCACTTGTATAAAGCAGACTTCCTCTGGAATCTTTCAGGTTATGAACTGTAGATTGTGTAAGTGTTTCATGTCACTATTTCATCATCTGTTCACACGTTTTAAACATTGTACTCATTCAGAAGGAACAGATGTTGAGTTTACACATAATTATGTAGGACACAACCCAGAGACTTGATTAAACCGGAGCTGCGTCGTGTTTTACAGGATTATCAGCTCGGGCCTGCTTCATGACGTAGGTTTAAACAGAACAGAAATAACTAATCATGCCGAACAACAGGTTTCTGAGAGTCAGCAGATCATTCAGCGCTCATAGGAGGGTCGTAAGGATGTCCCTGAGAAATCAGGATTTAAAGGAGAAATGTATTTGAGAGGAAGTACAAGCACATGGTAATCTGAGAGGAGAAAAACAACACTGTTAGTGATAATGAGAGAGAGAGAGAGAGGTGTTATTCATGCTTTCATTCTCTGATGAGAAGAGTTTTTTTCCCCCACAATAAGCCCTAATTCTTGTGTCTGTGCTGTGTTAGAGACAAGCTGCCTGTGATAAGAATCTCAGCTAGACTGTAAACTTTACACTTTCACCCCTAACACGTGTTTAAATAAAACCATTACAAAGGTCTCCTCATCACGCTGTCTTACTGCTGTGGGACGCTGATCGACGCTTTCACCTTCACAAGCTGAGAAACTGAGAAAGTTTCAAAACTCAGAGTGCTAATGTCAGACTAGCACCCAGCCGACTCTATCAATCACACAAACACGTCTAAAACCGCTTTATTTGATTTGTTGACATGCATTTCAGCTCACAGGCGCTTTAAATGCGCACGTGCTCTGCGTGGATTTTCCTCCAACATGGCAACACGGAGCTTTTCATTTCCTGTTTGGGCAGAAATCAGAAATATAAACCGGTTTGGTTTGGCTGTTGGCTGAATCATCATGCTGTCAGCTTCATTTTTCGTGTCGATGCCTTTTCACTGCGCCTGCGCAGTTTATTCGAATAACAGTTTATAAGAATAATTAATAATAATAATAATAATAATAATTAATAATAATGAACCCTAATAGGTCTAAGTCTATATAATAATAATAATAATAATAATAATAATAATAGTAAGAAGAAGAAGAAGAAGAATGAATGAATTTGCTTCATTATAGGAATGAAAATGTGATTTTAAAAACAGTATAGTAAAAATAGGAATCTAAATCAATTACGGCAATCAGTCAATAAATAATAATGCTGATTATTATTATTATTATTATTATTATTATTAAAAATCAGTTTGGGAATTAAAACGTGATTTATAAAAACAACAACAACAACAACAACAACAACAAAAATATTAAGAACAATCAGCGACCGCAGCCAAGCCCACAGTAATATTAATGAGCTGATTGGTTGTCGCCTAGCAACCGTTTCACCTAGCCTGACAGCACTTCCGGGATTTAGAAATTCAACGGATATATGTTTATTTATATATATTTTTGTTTTAATTCTAAGTAAATTTCAATGCAGTGGGACTGGTAAGGATATCGTAATTCGGTTCTAACAACACATATACTTTGATAAAAATAAAATATACTTGTATATGATTTTCGAAAACGGCGCATGCGCCAAACGTCAGTTCCGTTGAAGCTACGCGCGAGGCGAGCTGTATTGTATCTGCGGGAGCGCGCGCGCAGGCAGCGAGAACGCGCAGTTGTCAGCTTAGCAACAATGGCCACTTCGGACTCGTAAAGCGAAGGGGCGGTGGAGCGTTTCTTTAAATCCACGAACATCGCCCTAAATATCGACCTGGTTTCCTTTCAGAGCTGCTAAAAAATAAACTGGAATAAATTCTGCACACGAATATATGATTATTTCCGATAAATATAAAAAACTGATAAAGATATTACTGAGAAATATTAAAAGCGAAACATGTAAACAGAACTAAACCGGCTTGCAAGTTTTTTTTTTCAGTTTAGTGAAACATTTGTCCATGTATGATGGATTTCTATTCGTTTCTGAATCTTTAAAAGACTCAAATCCAAAAGCTCGGTGCACGGAAAAGGATAAATAGTTGAAAAAGGAGACTTTTATCCTTATATCTTTTTGTGTTTTTTTGAAAAGAGCTCGCTCGCTAGCTGGCTAGCTTAGCTTAGCACGGCTTAGCACAGCTAGCTAGCTAACCAAGGCGAGGAGAAAGTACGCAGTGTCCTCACATTGTTTTTGGAGGTTATTTTTTCCGTCAAGCTGCAAGAGACGTAATTTTGAACGAAACAGAGACCGATAAAGAAGTTTAAACCGCTATTTATGTTTCATTGGTGTTATTTTTTTAACGTCAGAAGAGGAGAGAGGCGCGCGCTGCAGGAGAAGTTGGCCGGGGATGAGTTCCGGATAAAGCCGTGAGCAGCGCTAAGTGTGTGAGCTAAACTCCATTAAAGTGCACACTGCTGGGTGAGTGTGTGTGTGAGTGTGTTTCAGTGTGTTTGTGTTTTTAATCTTTCCCCAGAAGGGACCGAGGTCGGCGGAATAAGGCATGCCTGGCTCGGACCGACATCATGTCACCAAGCGGAAGTCGGAACCTGAATATAAACAACAAACGACGGCCACCACCGGAAACGCCGACTCCAGGCTTCATCAGACCAAATCTGCGGGCTCCTCATCGTCCTCCTCTTCTTCTTCATCGTCGTCGAAGCACAACAAACGCCACAAACCGTCCACGCACGGCAGCCGGGCGGACTCTCCGGTGGAGCCCCCTGTCGTCTCCATTAAGCCTTTGGTGGAATATGATGACATAAGCTCCGATTCGGATGAGTTCCTGGACCCTCCCGGACCTCCGGCCGAGAAGGCGCAGGATGAGCTGTACCGTAGCAAAGAGATCCGAACTCATAAACGCAAACGCTCGAGGAAAAAGTCCAAAGACCCGCATCGGGTCCGGGAGTCGGGCGACGACGGAGACGCCAAGACGAAGAAGACGGGCGACCGAGACGGGAAAGAAGCAAAGCGGAAAGGCAGAGACAAGCTCGCGTCCGCCGTCGGCGTCTCTCGCCCGGAAGGGGACTCGGGTTCGAGGCGCCCGGCCGCAGAGTCGCATTCTTCCGCCGTCGCTCTTCAGTTAGCCGAGTCCTCGAGCTCCGCGTCGCAGAAAAGTAAAAGCAAAGAATCACACGACTCGTCCCACAGGTCGTCTCACCGCTCGCACCGGAACAAGACGGAGCACGAGCGCGAGCACTCGGAACGCAGCCGCCGCAAGGCATCCAAAAACCGGAAAGGTGGCTCGTCTCGAACCGGAGGCGGCGGCGCTGGTGTCTCCGTCTCCGCCTCCTCCCCCGTGGACCCAGAGGACGGGTACTCGTCCCGGCGCCGTGCGAGCACGCCGAGTCCGTACCGGGACAGCTCCCGCCGGAGCAGGCAGAGATCTGAGAGTCCGTACTCGCGCCGGAGATCCTCCAGCTACGACCGGGACGGGAGTCCGTACGGAAACAGGCGCTCGTGCAGCACCAGTCCGGTGTCCCGGTGAGTCCCGGCGTCCTCGCCTTACGCCTCCACACATCTCTATACATCTCCACACACCTCTATACATCTCCATACATCTCCACACATCTCCATACATCTCCACACATCTCCATACACCTCATACGCCGCCACACATCTCCATACATCTCCACACATCTCCATACACCTCATACGCCGCCACACATCTCCATACATCTCCACACATCGCCACACATCTCCATACACCTTCACGCATCTCCACACATCATACACCTCCACACATCTCCACACATCTCCACACATCTCCATACACCTTCACACATCTCCACACATCATACACCTCCATACATCTCCACACATCATACACCTCCACACATCTCCACACATCATACACCTCCACACATCTCCACACATCTCCATACACCTCTATACATCTCCATACACCTCCACACATCTCCATACACCTCCACACATCTCCATACACCTCTATACATCTCCATACACCTCTATACATCTCCATACACCTCCACACATCTCCATACACCTCCACACACCTCCATACACCTTCACACATCTCCATACACCTTTATACATCTCCACACACCTCTATACATCTCCACACACCTCTATACATCTCCATACACCTCTATACATCTCCATACACCTCTATACATCTCCATTCATCTCCATAAACCTCATACGCCGCCACACATCTTCACATTCCTCCACACATCTCCATACACCTCCACACATCTCCACACATCGCCATACACCTCCACACATCTAACACACGCCGCCACACATCTCCATACACCTCCACACGCCGCCACACGTCTCCATACACCGCCATACACCTCCACACATCTCCATACACCTCCACATGCTGCCACACATCTCCATACACCGCCATACATCTCCACACATCTCCATACGCCTCCATACACCGCCATACACCTCCACACATCTCCATACGCCTCCACACGCCGCCACACATCTCCATACACCGCCATACACCTCCACACATCTCCATACGCCTCCACACGCCGCCACACATCTCCATACACCTCCATACACCTCCATACACCGCCATACACCTCCACACATCTCCATACACCTCCACACACTGCCCCATACACCTCCACACATCTCCATACGCCTCCATACATCTCCATACGCCTCCATACATCTCCATACACCTCCACACATCTCCATACACCTCCACACATCTCCATACACCGCCATACACCTCCACACATCTCCATACATCTCCATACACTGCCCCATACGCCTCCATACACCGCCATACACCTCCACACATCTCCATACGCCTCCACACATCTCCATACGCCTCCATACACCTCCACACGCCTCCATACACCGCCATACACCGCCATACACCTCCACACACCTCCATACATTTCCATACACCTCCATACACCGCCCTACACCGCCATACATCTCAACACATCTCCATAGACCGCCATACATCTCCACACACCTTATACACCTCCAAGCACTGCCACACGCTGAACGCATCCACACACCTCATACACCTCCCCACGCCG
>CM074967.1:718441-728987 GCA_037577455.1 Pangasius macronema | reverse complement strand
CAGTCTCACAAATACAAACAATAGAAAAAGTATGAGTAAATAGAAAAATATAAAAAACTTCATTTTGGCTCCTACACGGACTGTGCGATAACGTCTTCTTCGTGTCAGATTAAGTGATGAAGATAGCTACTATGAACTGCCATACTGGGTGCACAGCGACGCAGCACAGGTTTGTAGCTCTTCAACTAGAAAGCATAAAAATAGTTTCACATTGTGATAATAGTAAATAAACTGTACGAACTGAGCGTTTGCATGCTAATGAGCTAGTTAAATACCTGGAACCTGTAATTTATCCTCTACTTATTTCCATATCACGTCCCTTTTTGTCCCCACAGATAAAACTCTGATGAGACATTATAGAGATGTTCTGTCTGCTGCCACAGTTCAGCAAACTGCTTCTTTTAAATCCCATATGTTTTGTTTAGTTTCGCCGTCGCCGCTGCCGTGCTTGTAGCTCACCTGTGAGTTTTGTGGAATCATAAGCCATTGTCCTGATGGTACATTTTATATGAATGTTTTAACAGCACTAACACTGAGATTTTAAACAAAAATTTCTGACACTGCCAGAACCTTGTCGTCGACTGTCTTCGGTCACTAGAACGGCCACCGGTGATTATCCTTTCGATGTGCAATTCTGCCTGTGACTGCAAAATCATCTGAATATCGTACAGTGTAAAGCTTAAGGCACATTCTCTAATAGTAAGACTGAAGCAGAGGTTTTAGGTTCAGTATCAAGGGGAAAATCATTTCATTTCACTGCACATTGCCTAAAGATCTTCTCTCCCTCTCATTCACACACACACACACACACACACACACACACACACACACACACACACACACACACAGTTATAATCTTAATATAGTATTTTTACAATATATCTTCTGTTGTACATCAGTCAAAACAAAGCTGCTGTCATGATGCAAATTCCGAGGTGACGGTGAAGAGGAAAAACTCTCTGAGATGATACGAGGAAGAAACCTTGAGAGGAACCAGACTCAAAAGTTTGATTATAAATTATAAATCATTCCTTAGGAACTTATGAGTGTTTTGGTGGTACCATCGACAGTAATCTCCTGTACCTTCAGGCTGTGCGTGCTAGTGTTAGAGACCGTCCTCAGCAGCAGAGACGTTTTCAGGGGATGAGAACTCCAACCATAAGCAGGGCATCAGGATGGATCAGGCAGGTCTGGAGAGCAGAAGGGGTCAGGATCACTGGTATCTCAGGAGTAGCATGTGGAGAGAGAGAGAGAGAGAGAGAGAGAGAGGGGAACACAGATTATTAGGTATTATAATTTTTTTGTCTTTCATTTTTTTCATGCAGTTTTACTACTTCATAGATTAATCTTTGATCTTGGTTTATGTCAAGGAAAAATAAGATCCAAATTCCATAACATTATTCCCATTTAGATTACTGTGCTTTAATTATTTAATCAATGACCTTGTATTTCTAGTGCGTCCTGTCCCATTTCCCCTGCAGTAGTGAAAAGGTCAAAAGTACAATTCTACTAGTTTGGGTTATTGCATTTTTAGTTCACTTGGTTTAAGAAATTCAGCTCTGTGAATCATGTATGCCCCTTACATACTGTACATGTATAATACACGTATATAACAAATAATACAGTCTTTTTTTATCCATCATTTGATTTTTTTTAGTTATTGCTCTTTCAGATTTCAGAAACAGTAATACACAGTGACTCAAGGCTGTAGTGACTGTGTTTATAAAGTGCCTGATTCTCTGTGTGTGTCTGTGTGAGCTGAGAGAGTGAAGAGTGTGTCATTGTCTCTCTGCAGGTTGTGGTATTGCGGCGTCTCAGATGAAGGCTGTGCTGCTCTGACTTCAGCTCTGAGATCAAACCCCTCACACCTGAGAGAACTGGATCTGTATTTTAACAGTGTAGGAGACTCGGGGAAGAAGCTGCTCTTCAGTCTCAAAGATGATAAACGTTACAAACTCCAGGACCTGAGGTCAGTTATTAGCATTTCAGATGAACATGTAAAAACATAAATATACAAATAGCTAGACCTGTTAGCATTGTTTAATGATTTATTTAATGAAGAAAAAGTGAGTGAGTGAGTGACCTGGTCCTGTCCCGATAAAGCGAGTCACTGAGTGAGTCACTGAGTATTTACACTGATGTTTCATGTTAATGCTTAAATATAAACCTTCTTGTCTTTTATTTTTAGGGTGTAAAGAATCTGATGCAGACACCAGCGAAGATATTTTTATTAAATGTGCTCCGTTCACAGAGGCATTTCTTGGATGTTTTTTATTTTTCACATTTGGGAATGAAGAACATTTCGTTTTTGCAGAGCGGTGGACCTGTGCTTGCTTGGTGTGATTCTTCATGTGTGTTTAAGGGAGCAGTTTTACTCAATATTAATTCTAATTATTGTTGTTGTTGTTATTATTATTATGATTATTATTAACACTCTGACACGCTACAGGAACGAGACATCATTGCGATACTCATTGCAGGTTCAGGTTCAGGTTCCAGGTCTCCACTCTGCACGTCTTGGTTATTTACTGACGTTATTCCTGCTGTGTTCATTTGTTACAAACCTCAGTTTAAGTCTTACCTTATGTGTAAACTGTGCTATGTATTGTTTCTGTAACATTTTCTAAATTTCTGTAATAATCTTTAAATTTATAAACTTTTCTGAAGTAGTTTTCAGTGGTTTCAGTGGGAGTTTGTTCAGAAGTTTATCAGTTGTGTTGTGATTAGTTACCTTTAGCTAACATATGTGGACATGTACTGTATGTGCAGTGAAAATCTAACATGGAATAGTATTTAATAAAAATATAAAACCTAAAGTCATAAAGAAATGTTCAATAATATTAATGTCGCCTAGAGCAAGAACAAAAAATCAGATCAGTGGATTTCAGCTGCAACATACAGGCTTTTTTTTTTTTTTTTTTTTTTTTAAATATGAATATTTAAATAATTAAAATTTATTTAATTTAATTCCATAATTTATATTTATATATAAATAATACAGATATGAGGGTAAAGATCCTGTGTAAGTCTTTTCTTTATAAATGGACCGATTTTAGTTTTTGACACTTTTTGGAGAAATATCTATGAGCAATTGAGGGAAAAAAACTAAAGAAGGTTGGAAAGGTAATTGTTAATAATTGTTAATGGCTGCTTGTGTGTGTTACTGCACGCTGGTGCATGCTTTTTAATAACTAGAGTTAACTCGTCTTTTACCGTCACTATTGGTGAAAAACCTGAAACTCTTTTTGCTGAAGATCATATTAATTACAAACCCCATACGCACCTTTGGCATGACATGCTGCGCGTCTCTCCGCCTCTGCGCATAAATACAATGCTGAAGATTAGTGTGTGGCCTGTGACGCTACCCAAACCTGTTCTACCTCTCCAAAAGTGAAAGAAGTTCATGTGGACAAAAAACAAAGATTATATTATATTATATATTTTAGAAACTGTGTGTAAAAACAGAAGTAGGAAAACTGCACTATGTGAGCTGAGTGTATTTAACTTTCCGTGGTAAAGTTGCTTTTATTGTGGACGTTCACTGATTATTCGAGTTTCTCTTTTCGAATTTCCCTGAACTAAACCTGCAAGGTTAATCAGAGGCGACAAAACTCATCACAGAGAGCAAACTAACAACAGTCATACAGATTTTAAAATGTATTTTGTTGTGGTGCAACATTTCAGCACAAGCCAAGGTGTGGCGTCATGACGTCTCAGAATTGAATCATGGTGTCCAGGGTCATGTGTTTTTATGCCGTATTGTGATCATTCTGTGGGGGAAAACGTTTTGGGGCTTTTTCTGAGTGTGTGTGTGTGTGTGTGTGTGTGTGTGTGTGGGTGTGTGGGTGGGAGGGGACTTGTTTCCCTGAGACAAAAAATATATTTAAAAAAAAAATCAATATTCACTCGGTGTGAACATTTCAGCAGAGGCGCTTGTGTTTAGGTGTGACACATAACAAACATTTGGCAACGTGAGCATGCAGATAAAATCAAATCCACAAAAATGCAGATGTGTAAATAGAAGCGTAATTATGGTTTACAGGTCACAGGTTGCCAGCCCTGGTCCTGGAGTACCCCTGTCCTGCACACTGTAGTGTTTCCCCTGCTCACACACTCACTCAGCTAATTCACAGAGATGTGTGTTAGAGCAGAAAAGCACTAAAATGTGCAGGACAGCGTTTCCTCCAGCACCAGGGTCAGGAACCTGTGAGTTCAGTAGATTCATTTGTCAATTAATACAGATAATGATAATTCAACATCAGTTGCTATTTCTGAAATAATCAAGCACCAAAATGTTTTCTTATGTGGGAGTTTTAACTCTTTAAGACCCTTCTCAAACTGCAACATATCTTCAGGAGATGGTGACGTTCACTGATTAGTAAAACAGATCATAGGCTGTGTGTTCTTAAAGACTTTTAGAAAAAGTGTTT
Organism: Pangasius macronema; assembly: GCA_037577455.1. Taxonomy (NCBI): domain Eukaryota; kingdom Metazoa; phylum Chordata; class Actinopteri; order Siluriformes; family Pangasiidae; genus Pangasius; species Pangasius macronema. The sequence goes on along the minus strand of CM074967.1, from coordinate 724,557 downwards.
CAGTAAAAATTAGATGCTAATGGACAAATTCTTGGAAAAACAGTTTCCGAACAGGACTAGCTTCTGTCCTCTGAAGATGGCAGTTGAGACTTTTCTTCTTTCTAATCCCTGTAAAACTGACTCTAGGATTTTATACATAAGAAAGCATTTTATGATGAAAAGATTAGTATTTTGATTTTTATAACTCTCTAATAATGGCATGAGAATGCAGAAAGAGAGCTGGCTACTGCTTATTGTACACAGAGCAGAGCTGCCTCTAGTTACACTTCTGTTAAATCTGATATAAATGCATGTAGCCTGTAATATGCATTTACTTTCCCACAGTTTGTTATGCTAGAGATTTTATCTACAGTGGATTAAAGAAAAAAAGAGAGCATATTTACATTACAATAAAAAGCGCCTCAGAAGGCCTCCGTCACATGCTCACTCTCCTGTCAGTCAAATTCAAACATCTGCACGAGCTCTCTAACGCAGAAGATGGAAACAGAAGACCAACTGAAATCTACCCCAGACTGAAATTTACCCCAGACTGAAATTTATCTCAGGCTGAAATTTATCTCAGGCTGAAATTTACCTCAGGCTGAGATTTACTTCCGACTGAAATTTACCTCAGGCTAAAGTTTACCTCAAGCTGAAATTTACCTCAGGCTGAAATTTACCCCAGACTGAAGTTTATTCCAGACTGAAATTTACCTCAGGCTGAAATTTACCTCAGGCTGAAGTTTACCCCAGACTGAAATTTCCCTCAGGCTCAAATTAACCCAAGACAGAAATTTACTTCAGACTGAAATTTACCTCAGGCTGAAGTTTACCTCAGGCTGAAGTTTACCCCAGGCTGAAATTTACCTCAGGCTGAAGTTTACCTCAGGCTGAAGTTTACCCCAGACTGAAATTTACCTCAGACTGAAATTTCCCTCAGGCTCAAATTTACCCAAGACAGAAATTTACTTCAGACTGAAATTTCCCTCTGGCTGAAGTTTACCTCAGGCTGAAGTTTACCCCAGACTGAAATTTACCTCAGGCTGAGGTTTCCCTCAGGCTGAAGTTTACCCCAGACTGATCTTTACCTCAGGCTGAAATTTACCCCAGACTGAAATTTACCCCAGACTGAAATTTAACCAAGACTGAAATTTACCTCAGGCTGAAATTTACTTCAGGCTGAAATTTACCTCAGGCTGAAATTTACCCAAAACTGAAATTTACTTCAGGCTGAAATTTACCCCAGAGTGAAATTTACCTCAGGCTGAAATTTACCCCAGACTGAAGTTTCCCTCAGGCTGAAATTTACCCCAGACTGAAATTTACCCCAGACTGAAATTTACCTCAGGCTGAAGTTTCCCTCAGGCTGAAATTTACCTCAGGCTGAAATTTACCCCAGACTGAAATTTACCTCAGGCTGAAATTTACCTCAGGCTGAAGTTTACCCCAGACTGAAGTTTACATGAAAACATCACGTGTGTATCTGTTTAATCATGCGTTTAGGTTCCTGTGTTAGTCACTGAGCAGAGAGAAGAAAACCTGAATCATCTTTTAACAACAGTATTACTCTATGGTACACTCTTATTACACTCAGCATGGACATATAAAATACATGTACATGTAAATATATATGTAAAAATAGGTACAAATATATTTATTGAAATTTATACAAATACAAAATACATGTTTTAATGTACATTGTGTGATCTATTCATGATGTACATTCCTACATGTTTGTTTTATTATCACACATTAGCATTTGAACAATTCAGCAAATATATTAAATTATATTTTGAATACTGTCTTGTGCATGCACCTCTGTGTATTGAATTTCAGAGAATCATGTAAAATTATCCAGCGAGATGTTCAGTGGTCATTTACCGCTGGGATTTTTAAGAAATGTGAAGTAAAATCCTGAAGTGAAAAATCATTCCTCTGAGCATTTCCTTTACGATTGTCTAGGAATTACCTTCAGGAGCTTATGTGGGACAGGTAGAGTGCAGGTTTATCAGTTAATATCAGCAAAAATGCTGTGAGCGTTTTGTTTCACACGCTGTGAATAACTAGAAGTATACAGTACCTATGTAGTCTGGTATTTAATCACAAGATAAAATATAAAAAATAGATTTGCAATGTATCAGTGCAGCGCTAAAGGCATCATCCACTCAACATCCTAATTTGAAAGGAAACTTGTCATGTCGCACTGTGTACATTAATTAATTGACTGATTGATTAATTCTATAAATATTATAAATGTTTAATTACCAAAAAGTATTACATTACTTTCTTATAAATATATATTTGAATCTGATGAATTTTTATTTATTTATTCTTTGATTTATTAATGTTTATGCATGTGTGTATGTGGACTGTAAGCCACTGCAGCAGAAGAGATCAGGCCTGGTCCTACACAGCTCTGTCCATGACCAATAACGTTTCTGTACTAACGGTGAAAGATGGATCACTCCAATCCTGATGAACCTGATGCATCTCCACGATTAAAAAAGAGGTAAAGACACTGTTACTGTATCTAAGGCATGAACATTTACTGAGGATTTAAAAACTGTATGTACATCACGGAGTGAATATCCATGGGAAAATCATGGGAGAACATTCTAACACCAACTGTGTTTTAATGAAGGATGATGAAGAAGGGAAGAAAATCTGAATTGGATATTTTTTTTTCTTTTTCAAGATTTTTTACCCCTTTCATTTCTCTCTAAAAGCTTAAATAAAGACTATTACTTCTACTATCTACTTAATATTGCTAGCAATAATTAACCTGCATCATCAAAGCTTCACGGTAAAACTACCAACTTCATCTGAACATAAAATAATATCCATGTGGAAATTATGGTGTGATTAAAATACAGCTTACAGCTACTTCTAAATGACACAGAATATTCAAAATACAGATGTGTGACAGTACAGATATTGCAGAAGTACTCCAGTATTGCAAAAGCACATACCATAATTCTTTATGTAACATAATTCAGAGTAACACTGTCCAAACTTAGATCAAATCAAACAACAAAATAAATTTAAATAATAATTAAATAATAAATAATGTGTACTGTATAAGTGTTACTGGTGTGTGTGTGTGTGTGTGTGTGTGTGTGTGTGTGTGTGTGTGTGTGTAGTGAAACCCAGATAAAGAGATCAGACTCACCAGGACCCAGCTGTGTGTCCATGAAGAGCGATGACTCTAGGATTTTACCACCAGAGTTTAAAGAGCAGAGAGATTCCTCACCTGGATACAGGTAGCAGCTCCTTACAGTGACCTCAGCGCTGTGATGTATTACAGCTTCTTCCAGCAAAAACATCATAATCCAGAGTAAACACTTGAGGACCATACTATTATGTATGTGTGTGTTAATGTATGTGCTGAATGTATGTACCTGTAAGTTGCAAAAATGTAAGTATCTATGGCTTATTTATATGTTCCAATGAGGAAATATGTTCATTGTGCTTCTGACTGCAATACAGCATTAGTATTGTGTGTGTGTGTGTGTGTGTGTGTGTGTGTGTGTGTGTGTGTAGTGAAACCCAGATAAAGAGATCAGACTCACCAGAACCCAGCTGTGTGTCCATGAAGAGCGATGACTCTATGATTTTACCACCAGTGTTTAAAGAGCAGAGAGAATCCTCACCTGGATACAGGTAACAGCTCCTTACAGTGACCTCAGTGGTGCATGTCAGGGCTGGGACTCAAACGCAGGTCAGTGGCGAGAGAGTCAGATCTTCTATCAGTGAGCCACAGAAGAGAAGATGAACCAATGCAGAAACGAACTCAAATCGGGGTAAAAGTTCAGTTGGTAAAATCAAAGAAATAATCCAATATAAAAACTCACAGTACAAAATTCTCCTTAAAGAGGCAAGCCAACAAAAATAGATACTTCAAGAGAAAAGGCAATAAATCACAAAAAGGGTTTCACTACTTCCGAAGGGCTGGCCTTAGCACAGCTAAACACCGAGTGCGGAAACTAAGAAATAGGGCAACTTAAATACACACAGGGAAATGAGACATAATCTAGTGTGAACACCTGAGAAATGTATTATTATTATTATTATTATTATTATTATTATTATTATCCTCCAGACACGGGTAACACATATATGCATGTAAATATTATAAGCTAATAGCATTTTGTTAATGATTTTCATTTTGGCAAAACTGAGTAATTTATGTTGTACTTGTGTACAATAGAAGACAAAAGTTTACATACACCGAGACTAAAGATATTCAATCTCAGTTCTTCACAGCTCCACATATTTCATATTACCATACATTTCTTCAGATAAATCAATTAGGGCGTCTACTAAACAATTGATAAGAGACAGATTTATTTCCGCTTTTATTCACTATATCAGAATTTATATCATTATATCAAGTGTTTACATACACCAAGTTGACTGGCTCTTAAACGTCTGGAAAATTCCAGAAATGTATAAAATGACTATTCAAAGCTTCTAATTGCATAATTAGGAGTTAAGTGGTAGTGCATTGTGGCTGTATTTAAGGGACTACCTTTGGAGCCAGTTTCTTTTTGCCCTTGATACCATGGGAAAATCCAAGGAACTCAGCCAAGACCTTAGAAAATATTTATGGTTCCTCTTTAGGAGCAGTTTTTGCTGCTTTTAAACAGATGAATGTTTAACTAAAACCCAAGACAGCAACAAAGGACCCGCTAAGGGAGTTGGAGGCATCAGGGACCACATATCTACATCTAATATTAAGAAAGTTCTACTTTTAGCCTGAAAGACTGTCACATAAGGAAGAAGCTTCTACTCCAAGACCAGGATTAAAAGCCAGACTGAAGTGTGCAGGTGATCAGCAGAATTTTGGAGAAGTGTTCTCTGGTCAGTTGAAACAAATATTGTATTGTTTGTCCATAATGATCAGAACTGTGTATGGAGGAAAAGGGGTAAAGCTTATATTCAAAAGAACATCATCCCAACTGTGAAGCATGGGGGTGGCAGCATCATGTTGTGGGGTCGTTTTGCTGGAAAAGGGACTGGTGCACTTCAGAAAAAGTACCTAGAAACATTAAAGCAACACCTCAAGACATCAGCCTGAAAGTTAAAACCTGGTTATGACTGGGTCATCAACTGAACTGAAACTGACTGAGTGACACCAGTTCTGTCAGGAGGAATGGGCAAAAATTCCAGTATTGTGAGAACTTGTGGAAGGCTACAAAAACAGTTTGATTCACGTTCAAGCAAATAAACCCAATGCCACCAAATGCTAACAAAGTGTAGGAAACATTTTGACCCACTGAAAAGCTGACATAGTAAATAAAAACTGAAATAAATCCATCTCCTATCTATTATTTTGAAACAACCCTTCAGTGAAATGAAGTAGACATTTTATTGAAATAATAGAGTGATGGAACTAATCGACTTAACCCAGGAATTATATGGTAACAAGAAAGGATTGGAGCTGTGAAAACTTGAGTTTGTGAACCTTTCGCCTCAACTGTATGTAGTGTATGGTATAAAATGTATTTTAGATTATTTAAAATACATTGTGGCTACTATTATTGTCTGAAAGTAAAGTATTTAATAAAAATAGATCCTGCAGTCTGGCTAAAAATACCTTTTTTATAGCTATTTAACACTCTATAAATAAACTCTAATACTTTATAATTAAAATAGTGGCATATGTTTGCTCCCTTCTAGCAATATAAATTCTAAATTATATCATATCCATCAGGGTTAGTCACATTTGCATCCTGTAAAAAGTTTGTAGCAGATTTGATGCTGAAAACCATAATTTTAAGTAATATGGATAGTGGTGTAATAACGGTGTACAGGTGAATGATATATAAAATCTTTTGTTTTCACAGTGACCTGCAGCAGTCAGGAGACAAAACAGAACAGAAAGTCATAGTCACAGATACAGAGTAAGCTCACACTGAGAAGTAAGACAGAGACAGTGGTATTATTAGGGGGCCAGTAGGACCCTATTGTTATTCTATGTTTTCTTCTTCTTCTTCTTCTTCTTCTTCTTCTTCTTCTTCTTCTTCTTCTGGCTAGGGTGTCTATGGCACCTCATAGAACCATTTGGTAAAAAGTTGTGAAATTTGGCACACTGGTTGCAGAGGGTCTAAGGAACATTCTGACCAAATTTGGGTCAA
>CM074967.1:658692-668692 GCA_037577455.1 Pangasius macronema | reverse complement strand
AAGGTTCTGTTGACGTTTTGAGCTGGTGGTTGAATGTGCTGCATGTTGTTTAGCTCCTGTGTTTAAGAGCTGTGTTTAAGAGCTGTGTGTAAGAGCTCACACGCTTCTCTCAGGTGAGAAAAATGTGAAAATATACCACATACATAGCGGTTATAAGCGCTCATAACTGAAAGCTTCTGAAACTAAATCACTGGACATTATATACATATTATATATATATAAAATTTAGCTGATGTAAACTCCATTTACACTGTGATTGATAAAATAGAAACAGTAATTTTACGTCTATTGATGTTTTCCCCTGTCTTTCTGCTTATTAGTGAAGAGTCGCCAACGAGTCGACTTGAGAGTCGACTCCTAAATAGGAGCCGTATTTGTTGTAATTAGTATTTTCAATTAATCAGGAAAAATGTAAATTAATATTTTTAATGAACAGACACACCAGCACAATCACCGTAATGCAGCGATGCTTACTGTTTTTATAGTGCCTTGCTGATTTTGCAGTTATTTAGATTTATATAGATTATTTAGTTATTTACTGCAAAGTTGTGTTATTCTGTGAATTATAAGGTCGAATAAGATTTCCTGGCACGCTGTGTACTGAAATATCAGCTCAATATGAGCTATAGTTAGGCAAAAGGAAATAATCACTGATCAATACATCACAAAATTGGTCTTGTGTAGAAAAAAGGCAATGAGTCATTTGGGAGCCGAAAGAGTCGATTCTTTTTGGTGAGTGAGTCAAATGATCTGACTCGCTGAAAAGAGCCAGAATTCCCATCACTTTCTCTTCATATTCCAGGTCCATCCAGGTGCATGCTGGGATTCCGGGCTCTGTTCAGCATTGGTCTCCTTGTGACATCACGGGGAGCCGCTGTCCTCACACGCAGAGCAGCACACACACATGTGTGTGAACACGCCTACACACCACGGTTCAGCAGGCAGGCCTGCAGCATGGCCCAGTCGGTCAGGTACTTAGGGTGAGTAGGACACGTCCACCTAAACGAATAAGATGTAGAGTAAAAGCTCAGTCGTGTGTGTGTGTGTGTGTGTGTGTGTGTGTGTAGTCAGGAGGAAGCTCAGAAGATCGATGAGGAGCTTTTCTCCGAGTACAGCTTCAGTGTGGATCAGCTGATGGAGCTCGCTGGACTCAGCTGCGCTACGGCTGTTACAAAGGTAAAGACGAGTTTTAACATGAGACTCAAACCCAAACTGTCATTACAGTAAACACACACGTCCTTTATCTGTGTGTGTGTGTGTGTGTGTGTGTGTGTGTGTGTCTCTCAGGCATATCCTCTGCAGTCTCTGCTCAAACTCCCGCCCCGTGTGTTAGTGATTTGTGGTCCAGGGAATAACGGAGGTGACGGTCTGGTCTGCGCTCGCCATCTCAAACTGTTTGTGAGTCTCACTCTTCCGCTTTTACACTTTTTCATCTTGCGGCTGTTTGACCTTCATCAGATCAGGGTGTGACGAGATGTCTGCGTGAGGAAATCAGACGTAGTTCTGTCCTCAGAGTTAAAGAGTTAAACTGCAGCAGCACATAATGATGATTACTACTATTATAACATTATGAAGTTCTCTTAGTATATCTGTGTGTGTGTGTGTGTGTGTGTGTGTGTGTGTTAAACAGGGATATGAACCTGCTGTTCTTTACCCGAAACGACCAAACAAACAACTTTTCCAGAATTTAACCACTCAGTGTGAGAAGATGGAGATTCCTTTCTTATCTGAGATGCCAGAGGTAAAAAACAAGGGGGACTCGGGCCACGCCCACTTCACTGGAATGACCACACAGAGACCACGCCCCTTTCTCTGGAACTGTCACACATAGACCACGCCCCCTTTCNCCACGCCCCCTTTCACACACCATTCTGTTTGTGTTGTAATTGTTGTGAGTGTATATAGTTATGAATTAATAAATGATGATATATTCTGTAAGAATAAATGACTTCACACACATACACACACACACACACACACACACACACACACCGTGACACACACGCGTGTAACTCTGTACTGTTGGTCCTGCAGGCCGATGAGGTGGATGAGGTTTATAACATGGTGATCGACGCCATCTTTGGGTTCAGCTTTAAAGGAGCGGTGCGCGAGCCGTTCGCCGCCATTTTATCCACCCTGAAGAAGATCAGCGCTCCCATCGCCAGCGTGGACATCCCCTCAGGTCAGGTCTCAACACCTCATTCAATAAAATAAAACTTTATTTAATCACCTGAAGTGTCTGTTCCTGTCTTGCTCCAGTGTTTCATTTTGAAATGCAAATGGGAAAACAGTTTTGAAAGAATTTCCTTTTTACGCTTCATTTTGTCGATTGTTTTGGAAACTCAGCCCACACACACCCTGACGCTGAGTCTGACTGATGTGCTGTTCGTCTCTCAGGTTGGGACGTGGAGAACGGAGCCTCTGACGGGATCCAGCCCGACCTGCTCGTCTCCCTCACCGCTCCGAAGAAAGCCGCGGCTCACTTCCAGGGCCGTTATCACTACCTGGGCGGACGATTCGTTCCTCCGGCTCTGGACAGGAAGTACGGGCTGAACCTGCCGCAGTATCCCGGGACGGAGTGTGTGCTCCGCCTCAACTGTCGCCGCAAATTGTCGCCGCAACATCGCTCTGAACACTCATGTTTCTTTAAAACATACAGATCACAGAGAGACGTCAGGACTAACACCCTGTGGAAGGTGTTAAATAATTAAAACAATGTGTATTTCCTCATGCCTGAGTGTCATTAAACATCATAAATACTCACTCATTTGTGTACAAAAAGGAATAATCACCACACACACACACACACACACACACACACACAGTAATGACCTTTTACATTGTTCTGTACCAAATTAATATTTATTTGCCGTGTAAATATTTTTCACTTAAAGCAGATCCGAGCCAAACTACAGTCGAATAAATCCACAAATGAAAATTTCATTATAAATAATGAAACCTGAGCCACGGGCCGTGTTCCCATGCGCATTTAATACGTCCTTAATGAGTCCACTTGACTGAGTCCACTTCTGACATCATCACCTCAAATGAAGTGCAGGAAGTTTACAGGGTTAAACATTTGAGTTTTATTGTTTATCTTCTGGTGAATCTACGCAGCAGGGAGGAGAATCGCAGAATTGTACAAATGACACTGAAAAAATATAGAATTCATATTCAAATATATTAGAATTTTACATCTTTAGTATTTGTGTGTGTGTGTGTGTGTGTGCGTGTGTGTGTGTGTGTGTGTGTGTGTGTGTGAGAGAGAGACAGTAGGAGCTTTGCTTTTTTAAAGTGTGATTTTTCTAAACTTCACACTTACAAAACAAACAGAAACAATACAAATGAGGTGTAAACATTTTCTGTAGGCTCGACGTCTCTGCGTCATAAATAATTTCGTTTATGAATCTCATCCATCCAAAGTGTAAATGTGGCTCAACACCAACCATCACGGCGTCTTTACACCATCAGCGTCCACATCAGAACGTTGTACACGGCGCAGAAATAAAAATAATAATAAAAATCACATAAAAAAAAAAATAAAACATGAGCCAACCCCAGCCCTGTGTTCCAATACGATGCTCAACACACACTAGTCCACTTCCCCTAGAGACTCCAGAGCACTGCGCACGTCACGCGAGTGTGTTCTCGCAGTGTGTGTCGGAGTGTGTTGTTCACCAGGAACACACTCGATCTGGAGTAACTGAAAAACGTACACACTCCCTGCGTCTCACTTCACCTACGTACACTGTCTATGCGCTCTTTTTGTGAAGAAAAAGTACATACTTTTCAGTGTGTGGCAAAAGATTTTGCGAGTACGGAGACGTGTTAACTAACAAACACGTGATGATGTCATGAGGAGAACGTTACACACACACGTGTCACCGTAAACAACCTCCTCTTCACCTTTCAGCTTTTCTTCATTCATTATTCCTGATATAATTTATACCTCATTTAATTTAACAGTCGCTTTTACACTTCTCTAAAACACGTCCTTGAATTCGTCCTTGAATTTGAACATGAGAATGGATTTGCCTTTCACATTATATTAAACTCTGAACTTCCTGTTTCCCACCTGAGGGCGTTTACACAAGCCTGAGCTGTTTAGGTTCAGAATCAAAATGGCCGCTCACAGGAAACTAGCGCTCGTTTGTGTCGTGTGTGAATCTAAAAATCTCTCAAACACTTCACATGAGTGCAGAATCTCAGAATCTCAGAATACACTCTCAAAAAACAGAGTACTCTCTCAAAGCTGTTCAGCTTGTGCTGTGTTTATTTAAGGAGTGGATGATGTAGCATGTAGGCTAGGCTAGGCTAATTTACTGAAAACTGTGCTGAAAATAAAACAAGCACATTTAGTTAAAAAAAATCAACTCTTCTCCTTCATTTAGCCTTTTAAAGAACTTAAAATCAGTGATTTGACTTCAATTGCATCAGAGAATTCCAAGTTGAAACAGATTTTTCCTACTCAGAAGTCAGAACGTTCCTGTTTCCTCACTTAGCCACGAGCTCAACGTTATGCTAATCCGCTGCTAGGACTCTGCCTGGGTTTTAGATGTTGTGTTTTTTAATTTCCTGTATGATAATAATAATAATAATAATAATAATAATAATAATAATAATAATAATGATGCTATTTTTAAGCTATTTTTTAAGCTATTCACAAGCTAATCAACACTGATGATTGGCGGAAATTAGCAGGCAACAAAAATTAATCTAAATTTAAAATTAGCCAGTCTGATCTGAAGTGGAGTTCTACTGGTTCCTAATGGGGTTTAATGTGTTCCTGGCTGTCTGTAATGGTTTCTAATGGTTTCTGATGGAGTACCTGATTTCATTGTGATGGTTAAAAAAGGTTCTGTTGGAATATCTGTAATGGAAACCTTCAGGAACCTGAATCTGTAATTTTAGTTTCATGGATTCTGTGATTCTCCTAAAAGAAGGTTCTCTTGGGTTCCAGAAGGTTCTAGTTGTGTTTAATATTAATCAGAATATTAATATATTCCATCATTTTCCTTCAGGAATCTGATGGAAACCATTACAGATTTCCCTAATGGACAGAATACAGTGACGTCACCTCGATCCTCACGAGCTGATTAGAAGAAACTGAGCTGAGCAAGGGAACTGAATCTAGGGGAAGTGGAGAAGTGTGCATTGAGGAGCAGTATTGGAACACAGCNAGCTGGTAACGCTGTAGGCATCTCTGCGAGGATGATGTTTTGATCTTCACTGTTTCCTGCAGCAGCTCCTGCTCTCTTCTGTAGGTTCGATGATGGGTCCGGTGGTGCCGAGAGTCACGGCGCTGATGGAGCCTCGAGTCACCTGTTTACTCGCCACCTTCTTATGGATTTCTGAAAGAAAGAGGGAAAAAAGTGCTCTTCACAGGTGCTCATGGAGTGCACTCTGTAGTGTTCACTACTTAGCAAAGTTCTGTCTTATTAGCGCAGGCCGCGTGTTTACATTTTATATACCACCGTAACATTAATATTCAAATCCTTACTATACATTAACATGGAAACAGCGCCTCCTGGTGGCAGGTGTGTGTGTGTGTGTGTGTGTGTGTGTGTGTGTGTGTGTGTGTGTATTATATAAAAGTAATAATTAAAGGGAATTTTGCCAGTAATAAAACTAAAATGATGGTAATTAATGACTCGTTTCCTTTCTCTACTTCATCACAGTTCTAAATGTCGGCATGCTTAGAACCCAGACCTGTGAGAACCTGGAGGAACGCACTCTCGACGTTGGTAGATTGGAGAGCTGAAGTTTCGATGAAGAGCAGACCTTTACTCTCTGCAGAAAGGAGCGGAACGGAGTCAGCGTTAGTGTTAAACATGATTCATCCTGCTCTCTGAACACAGTGTTTATTACAGAACCGTTCTCCAGGAGAACTACAGGGATAGTTCTGTATCAGTGGAACCTTGGAGCCTGTGGTTCTGAGCGAACCCCAGAACACCATTAAGCTCTAACTACAACATAGTACACGCTTAGTAAAAAATGGGGGAAAATGGGTTACATAGGACTCTTTTTCTCCTAGGTTCTAAACATATACTATATTTCCAAAANTATAATGAGCTCCACTCTTCTGGGAAGCTTTCCACTAGATGTTGGAGCGAGGCTGTGGGGATTTGTGTTCATTCAGCACTAATGCAAGAGCATTAGTGACATCAGGTGCTGATGCCGGGTAAGGAGTCTCCAGTTCCGGTTCATCCCAAAGGTGTTCAGTGGGTTTGAGGTCAAGGCTCTGTGCAGGACACTCGAGTTCTTATAATGGAGTGTTTTCCTGTAGAAGATACTCGTGCACCTTTTTAGGAGTTTCTTCCCCCAAAAGTATTAACATTGATTTTTTTTTCTCTCTTTACCTGCAAAACCTTTGGCCTCCTCTGTGGGGACGGTGCGCTGGGTTGCCAGATCAGACTTATTCCCCACCAGCATGATGACGATGTGAGGGTCGGCGTGGTCGTACAGCTCCTTCAGCCAGCGCTCCACGTTCTCGTACGTCAGGTGTCTGCTGATGTCATACACGAGCAGGGCTCCGACCGCACCTCTGTAATACCTGAACAAAAGATTTCACATCACACGGCCTCTGCTCAGGCCACACCCACAACCAGGCCACATTCTTCTGCTTTTGTTCTAAATGGGAACACACCTGAGTCAGGTAACGAACCTTAATTACCCTTCATCCAGTCACAGGTGTGTAGAGCTGTCTGTGAATTCATCACAGCAAATACATTCGAATATTTATAAATTATCTGTGTATGTTTATCTGTACAACTCAAATCCAGAATTATTGGCACCTCTCATGAAAATCAGGGGTGCCAATAATTCTGTCCACCTGTGTCTATTGTAGTTTAAGTGTTCCAGATGTTTGGATAAACATCTCTCTGACAAGATGCAATTTAAATCTCTACGCCAAATAATTAGTCAGTTATTTAGTAATATATGCAAAATATCGAGTAGTATGTAAATTATTCAGTAATATATGTAAATTATTCAGTAATATATGTAAATTATTGTGTAATATATGTAAATTATTCAGTAATATATGTACATTATTCAGTAATATATGTAAATTATTTTGTAATATATGTAAATTATTGTGTAATATATGTAAATTATTCAGTAATATATGTAAATTATTCAGTAATATGTGTAAATTATTGTGTAATATGTAAATTACTGTAAATCACAGAATACTGTGTAAGATTTTTTTATTTTTCACGTTGCAGCTCTCCGCAGGTTAAACACGTCTTATTTTAACATTAACATGTTCTTAACTAGTGCATTTTTATTCATATAGTTGGTGATTTCAATAGTATTGGCACCCACGTGATTAATATTTGCTGCAGGCTGTCCTGGAGAGAACAGCACTGCGTCACTTCCTGTAATATCTAACCAGGTTGGAGACGATCTCAATCCACTGATCCATGCAGAACATTGTCATTTCCTGTTTACTCTCGGGTTTGTGCACGTGAACGTCCTCTTCAACTCACAGTACAGAGTTTCAGAGGATTCAGATCTCCAGAGAATTAAATCATTCCTTGTTAAAAAAAAAAGATTGTGTGTCTCACAAACACTTCAATGCATGTTTTCTCTCTATCTCTCTACAGCCTGGGTTTAACTTCCTGGCAGAGACAACCAGATTTTGTAATTACATATCCTGTTACTTATTCCTGATGACATCGTTCTTCACAAGCAGCCAAAAACAGCTCCAACGCATCACAGATCCAGATTTATCAGCAGGCTTTCCTCCTTTTTCCCTCTAATGCAGCACTTCCAAGCAGCTTGTTGTTGTCATCGCGGCTTCTAACAGCTGATTTAAAAGCATAAGAATCAACTAAACTGTGTGTTTGCGAACATCTTTGCCAGGTCTTGGAATAAAGTCAAGCTCAACTACATCTCAGAAATCGTACCAGAAGACCCAAAAACATAAACGAAATCCACTGCTGGGAAAGAGAGACATATTTTGCTCAGTCGTTGCATCACCGCGATGCGCACTCACAGTTTCATGCCTTTTTATCCTCGTCTGCTGCCACCATTATCTCTCCATAATCCCCCTTTTTCATCACCCAATTCATTACAGTATTTTCTTCCTTATTTAGATGATTGACCTGGCATTCTGATGGCAAGATGCCCTTGCTAGTAGCTAGCCTTCCTACTCAAAACTCAAACTCAGACGTTAAAACACAACGTTCTCTTACGGCTATAAGATAACTGACGATGCGTATTTGTCAAAGGTTGCGTTAGGTGCTATTTTAGCTTCCATAATTCCATAGGTTATATTTCCATAAAGAATATTTTAAATGGGAACTAAAAAAAAATTTGTTCTCCAACCAAAAACCAATATAATACCTGTTCAGCTCCCACTGCACCATGAAATGGTTCTGTACATCGCTTACGCTTTCCCTTTGTTTGCCATTACACTGTTTGTGGAAGACAATTAGATTTAATTTGCTTTAAAACAAGATCTTAACAGCTATTTTATAAAAAAAAAAAAAATTTTTTTTAAATGTCGCCTGCAGATTTGCAGTCTCGTTCCAAAATGCATTTTGGCAAAAAAAACAAAAAACAAAAACAGAAACAAAAATGTTACCGTGGCAACCCTGAGTGCGAATCTGTGATCTTCAGGATCTTTATCTCCATCTTATCACCACCTTCCTGATCACGAGTTCACTTCCTGGTTATTGTCTAGTTGCTTCAGACTTTTGAAACTATTACTCAGTATGATCTGATAAATACTTCTGCAACCTTTAGAGTAAATGCTATTAATTAAAGGTTTCAGAGCAAAGGTAAAGAGTGCCTTCTGATGTTTGAGTGGAACGTTTTCTGTCTGCAGGTACACACTCACGCTGAGGTGATGGCTCTGTAGCGCTCCAGACCGGCTGTGTCCCAAATCTGCGCTTTAATGGTCACTCCGTCCAGCTGCACGCTGCGATTGCTGAACTCCACCCCGATGGTGGTGCGACTGTCGTGGTTAAACTCGCTCTTGGTGAATCGGGACAGCAGGTTGCTCTTCCCGACTCCAGATTCCCCAATTAACACCACTGACCCAAAAGTGTGTGTGTGTGTGAGTGTGTGAGAGAGATAGATAGAGAGAGAGAGAGAGAGAGAGATGAAGACTTGAACTTTAGTGCACTTTTCTTAGTGGTAAAGCCAAATTTGCATACCTAACACCAGAAACCATCACACACAAGGAGTGTATTTTCTTACAGCACTCAGAGGTCTGAGTCTCACCTTTAAAAACAAAGTTGTATCCCAAATCGGTGGCCATGTTCACGTCAGCGTCCAAAGTGCAGCTCAGGATGGAGGAAGTGAGGAAACTCCACACTGATCCACACAAATCATCTGGCTGTGATGAGGATGAGTTATGAGCCCATGCTGCCGGGATTGTGTTTTGCTTCCTGTGCTGGTGAGGCTCGGCGTCGACAGGGCAGTGTGTCAGGAGGAACAGGTCTAACTGCCAAAACACACACACACACACACACACACACACACACATTAACAGGGTGTGGCTGAATCATTTTCTCTGACTCTCAGCTCTGTGACATTTAAAAACCAAATGAGGGCGGGGCTTTGAGTTGGTGGCTGATGGGTGTGTCTTTAAGCTTGTAGATGAACCCCTCCCTCTATAGGATTCTCACGATTTCATTCAATTCAATTCCATTTTATTTTACTCGTATAGCGCTTTTAACAATGGACATTGTCACAAATCAGCTTTACAGAAATAAATACATTCAGGATATAAATTTTAAATTTATAGATTTATCCCTAATGAGTGACCAGAGATGATGGTGAAAAGGAAAAACTCCCTGAAATGACATGAGGAAGAAATCTTGAGAGGAACCAGACTCAAAGAGAGCGAGAAATTGTTAGGTATGTTTATTGTCCTGTAATGGTTAAGGACAATGTACTTTGCGTGCCGAGTGCAACTATTCACAAAAGGCTTGACTAAACAAGTATGTTTTCAGCCGAGACTTAAACACTGAGACTGTGTCTGAGCCCC
>CM074967.1:607651-618376 GCA_037577455.1 Pangasius macronema | reverse complement strand
GACCCTTTGACTTGACTCTTTGAGTTGACTCCTTGATTCCACAGTTTGATTTGACTCTTTGATTTGACTCTTTGAGTCGACCCTTTGACTTGACCCTTCGATTTGACAGTTTGAGTCGACACTTTGACTCTCCAGCAAATTTAACGTAGGCTCCACCCTTGCTAACCCGGCGACACATATCACTTATGAAAATCACGATATTCTGCGTACAGATGGATGAATAAACTTTGTACATTTACAGTTTTAGTGTCTCCAGGAACCCGTCTTTATGTAAAATAGTCCTGCTGTGTTTCACCCCCAGCGTGCAGACGAGCCTCAGTGTGTAGCGAGATCATGGAGCACACAGCAGGTGTGTGATTGGTTGAAGAGCTTAAACATGGAGCAGTACGTCCCCGAGTTCAGGGACAAAGACGTGGATGGAGAACTCCTGCTGCAGATGGACGGCACCAGACTCAAGGTACACAAACACACACAATTTTTCCAGCAGCAGAGTTCTTGGCTGGGGCCTGGAAACACCCACAAACCCATAACCAATGTCCATCCTGGAAGGCATGAGTCAAAACTAGGAAGTTATGGAGCAGGACTCGGAACCAATAAACACTTTCTGTTCCTGCTCGATGCACAGAGTGATGTTATAGACATGGTCCCAAAACAGGAGTAAATCTGAGACCATGGAGAAAAGAAGCCTGTAACAGCCACAATCATTAAACCCCTGAGTTGTTTGGATCAAAGACCATCAACAAATCAGTCATTTATTCAGTTAATAGAATGAGATCCGGTAAAGTGACAAATCCAAGCGATTGGCGTGAATGAAGCTTTTCTCAAATGTTTCTCAACAGAATGTTAAAAACATTGAACAGGCCACACCCAAAAACGACAAACTACAAGCAACACGAGTGGCTTTGGAAGCAGAGGACGAAAGAATTGCTGTCTGAAATATAAACCAATGTATTTTTGCCCCCAAAATATAAACTAATCGGAATTTAATTGTGGTGTGTGTGTGTGTGTGTGTGTGTGTGTGTGTGTGTGTTTTGTTCAGGCTCTGGGTGTGGTAAACTCATCAGATCGCAACGTTCTGAAGCGGCGCATTAAAGACATACATGCTGCAGCGGAAAAGGAGAGGAAAGCTCTGGACAAGCTGGAGAAGCAGCGAGAGAAGCAGCGGAAGAAAGACCAAGAGCAGAGGAAGAGTTAAAAATGGAGGCAAAAATGGGCTGCGTCCCAAACGCCCAAAACCTTTCATACTCACTTAGTTTTCTTATTAAAACATCGGCCATTTTGAGAAAATCCTAGAGCGCGCACAGTCCATTTTAGCTAGACTTCTCAGTAGCATGTTATGGGGGATTATTACCCATAATGCACCGGTAGTGTGTGCCAGGTTTAGCAGTGAAAACGTCAGTAAACTGGTTTAATAACACACTCCATAAAGTTCACCAGATTGTTTTTTACACAGAACTTGAAATCAGACATGTTTTTCTGTCATTGTTTAGTTGAGCATGCTAATTTGTGTAGAGTGCTAATCTTGTATGCTAACCGCTAATTAGCGATTAGCCGATTAGCTAGCAGTGATTATACAGAATAAAATCTGCTAATTCACCATTAGGAACATCACATCCCACTAATATACCATTACAGACCATCAGAAACACATTAGGATCCAGTAGAAATGATAATCTACTGGTTTGAAAGGCGTTAAATATGGCTAGCTGGTTTAAACAGCTAAAGAGCTAGCATGCTAGTTAGCAACTGCAAGAGACGATTACAGAACCAAGAGCGATGCCTGTACGTGGTTCTGAAGGTTTTTTTTTTTTTTAATTGAACAGTGCAAGATCTCAAAAAGGTTCTCTGTCAAGCTTTATCTGAGTGTGCTAATCTCATATGCTAACCGCTAATTAGCGATTGAGCTCATATTCTATTATTATGACTTATAATTGTTTGTGCTTGCTAATCAGCTGCATTAGAGTTAAATACAAGATTAGCAGAGTCTGTGTGTTCTAGAATTTTCTGTGTTTCTTAAAATGGCTGATGCAGATAAGAAAAAAAGTGCAAAGTCAGGATTAGCGACTCTTGTTTGTGATTGTCACCAATCATTTAAAGTTTTAGTGACAACATTCACACACGTCCCTCACGTCACATTCGCTCCCTGACGTGCGGCGGCGGCGTGGGGATCTTTTTGTCGTTATGCAGCACGTGTTGCGTTATTATCTTTACATTATTATGCCTTATGTATTATATGTGATATATTACACGTGTCCGTTAGCATAGTAACAGAGACGCGGCGTGTTATAACACCTGCTCGTGTGTGTAATAGAGATCTGTGAGTGTGTGTCGTCTAAGTGTGACCGTATCTTCACTTCATCTCGAAAGAAATATTTATTGAGGGAAAAAAAAGACTGAGTCATTACGCAGATAGCTAGCTGTATTAGCATGAGTTAGCGATGGGCGTTTCAGTGCGGTTTTTAACGCTTCCTCCTCGTCGTCCCTTCGTGTCCATCTCGAGCGCGGTTTCTTTACTTTATCAGCTCAAGTGAAGTGTAGTTTGATGTCGGGTGGAGCACAGTTTTACCCAGAATGCATTACTGACATGGTTTTCTTTTTAATATATAAACAAGAGCCACAGAATACTTCATAATGCAGCACGGAATTCTCCATTTGTCGCTCTAACCGTGCTAGTGTGCGCTAGCTCGGTGACTAGCAAACTCACTGTTCAGTATACTAATGATTAGCATGCTTTACGTTACCTGCATTATTAGCAGCAGGCTAACTTAAAGCCATCTAGCAGCAATCCTAGATTATTTAGCTTGCTATTTAAGTAATTTTTTGGGCTAGCTCACAGCTAACCGTGCTCATTTTCATACTGATTCATAAATTTACTCATATCACATCTTACTGCTTTTAGTCGTGCTAGTGAAATAAGTAAAATTGGGCCATTTATTTAAGCTAACTGTGCGTTGTGTGTGCATTATGCTAGTTTGTAGTTAGCCTAGCATCATGGATATCATTACATCATTTGTTATAACTGTGATATGATTGAAATTTATTCATTTTTTAAATCAGTTTATTAAGAATTCATGGCCGAAGCTATGTTGGCTAGCATTAAATTGTTAAGAAAACAGGCTAGCTTTACTATAAGTTAGCTAGCTAGCTAGTAGCACTATAAAATAACCCTGCTGAAATAAAAAAAATTGCAGTGCGTTAAGAAAACACATAATGGTTTCCATCATGTAATGTGAAGTGGCTTAATGGTTTCCATTAGGGGTTTTCTGGTTACAGGAACCATTAGGAACTAGACATTCCATTAAAATACCATTACAGATCATTCAAAACATGCTTTAAAAACAATTAGATACCAGAAAATCACGTAAAGAGAAACGGCTTAATGGTCTTCATTAAAGTCCTAAAGGTTCCCATTAGGGTTTTCCCACTAGAACCCAAAAAGACATTTTTTACCATCAGAAAGTCCACCAGAAACCAAAAGTTCCATTAAAATCCCATTACAGACCATTAGAAACCACACATTCCATTAAACTCCCATTACAGACCATTAGAAACCACACATTCCATTAAACTCCCATTACAGACCATTAGAAACCACACATTCCATTAAACTCCCATTACAGACCATTAGAAACACATTAAACCCCATTAGAAACCACACATTCCATAAAACAATTAGAGACCATTAGAAACACATTAAACCCTCTGACGGAAACCGTTCCGAATTTTCTAGTTCCTAATGGGTTATAATGATGTTCCTAATGGTTTGTGATGGATTGTCAAATTCTACTATTGGATCCTATTGGAGTTCTAGTGGTGTTTAATGGCAACCAGAAAATTTCTAATGGAAACCATTAACCTGATTTCCATTACATGATGGAAACCATTACATACTTCCTGGTTCCTAATGGGTTCTAATGTGTTTCTAATGGTCTGGAATGGTAGTTTAATGGAATGTCTGGTTCCTAATGGTTCCTATCACCAGAAAATCTCTAATGGAAACCTACAGAAATCTTTAAATGGTTCTTAATGGTTTTTTTTGTTTTGTTTTGTTTTGTTTTTTCAAAAGGGAAGGTGTTAAATAGAGCTAGCTGGTTTAAATTGTTAAATATCTAGCATGAAGTTCACTGCAGGACATAAACTTCATCTACGGAACCGAGACACGAGGTTCTTAAGGTTCTTTTGGATCAGCAGATAAAGCTGAGGCACGACTTTCTTTAGTTCTCAATCAATTTTAAAACAAATTGCAATGAGTGAAGAGTTGAATGAGAGAGAGGGAGAGAGAGAGAGAGGGAGAGAGGGAATGAGGAGGAGTGATGTAGGGGTTAAGGGGAAGTGAACGAGGGTGCGTTAGGAACCGAACTGAAACACAGGGCTTGTCTTCCTGCTTCATTAATATTAATTCTAAATGCTATTTATTCCACTTTACTTCACACTCTACTCACGGCTTTGCAGGATAAACCACAATTATAAATATTTTACATGTGGCATGAATTAAAACGCTGTGCATCATGGAGAAAAGCATTTATTTATTTATTTAATCATCACACAAATGATTTACTATCCAGCCTGAATAAAACTCCAGGTCTGATGTCACACAGCGCCACACAGCGGTGATAAACCTGTAATATGTAATAAGTTCAACACCTTTAATGCCTGAGTCATAACTGTAATGCAGTCTTTCACTTTTTACATCAACACATCTGCTGCTACTGAATCACTGACAGTGAACGAAGGAATACATAAATAAATATCTTAAATAAATAAATAAATAAAATACAATTAAACAAATACTTCCCATTGCATTTACACTGTTGTACCTTTTTATAAATGTTATGATGCAAAAAACGAAATACAAAAATGTACAAAAAGCAAAAAATACAAAATATACCAAAAAAGTAAAAAATCCCACTCTACCCCATTCTACCCCACACTACCCCACACTACCCCACTCTACCCCACACTACCCCACTCTACCCCACTCTACCCTACACTACCCCACACTACCCCACTCTACCCCACACTACCCCACTCTACCCCACACTACCCCACACTACCCCACTCTACCCCACTCTACCCCACACTACCCCACACTACCCCACTCTACCCCACTCTACCCCACACTACCCCACTCTACCCCACTCTATATATGGTCTGGGGTGCACATACTTTTGGCCGTGTCGTGTATTTGTCTCTCAAATGTCTGTGAATTACGATGTTTGCATTTGTACTCTAATATAATATAATTAAATAATATAATATAATGTTATATAACATATATAATATGTTTGCATTTATAATCTAATGACAGCCAAAGCATCAATTCACGTTTGCAGTACAAAAATAAATATATAAATATATATTTTTTTTTAAAAATAAATAAATAAATAGCATTTCATGTAAAAAGGAGAACGTATGGAAGTATGTTATCTTGTCTTCAGCTAAAAGTGCAACTTTGAGTGCTGAATTTCCCGTAAGGCGCGTACAGTGTCCTGCGCGAACGCACGCAGCTGCTCCAGCAGCAGGTGAACGCCGACGTTCAGGTTATAATCGTCTTTACTGAGAGCAGACAGGACAGACACGGAGCCGAGCTGAGGTTTAGAAGCAGGAATACCGGTCAGCGCCTGCACCTGAACACAACAACAACAACAACAACAACGTCACAACCTGTAGTAAAAATAAAGCTCATCACATGTAACACGTGTAGGAGACCAGTGCTAACGCTGAACGGAAACCCACCTTATTGATGTGTGTGTTCAGCTCACTGATCTCAGCCAGTAACGGTGTTAGTTCTCCTGAGCAATCCACTTTCTCCTTCACTTCCTGCAGAAGATTCTGATGGAGCTGCAGACCTTCAGATATATGGCCCAGATTCGTCTCCTGCACCAAGAGACATGGTGGGTTACACCTGCTCAGGACTAAACCCCAAAACCTTACAGCTAACCCATACCCTCATCACTAAACCCCAAAACCTTACAGCTAACCCACACCCTCTCATCACTAAACCCCAAAACCTTAGAGCTAACCCACACCCTCATCACTAAACCCCAAAGCCTTACAGCTAACCCACACCCTCTCAGGACTAAACCCCAAAGCCTTACAGCTAACCCATACCCTCGTCACTAAACCCCAAAGCCTTACAGCTAACCCACACCCTCATCACTATACCCCCAAGCCTTACAGCTAACCCACACCCTCATCACTATACCCCCAAGCCTTACAGCTAACCCACACCCTCTCATCACTAAACCCCAAAACCTTAGAGCTAACCCACACCCTCATCACTAAACCCNTTCAGATATATGGCCCAGATTCGTCTCCTGCACCAAGAGACATGGTGGGTTACACCTGCTCAGGACTAAACCCCAAATCCTTACAGCTAACCCACACCCTCATCACTAAACCCCAAAGCCTTACAGCTAACCCATACCCTCATCACTAAACCCCAAAACCTTACAGCTAACCCACACCCTCTCAAGACTAAACCCCCTTAGGCCCAATTCAAGACTTTTATTATAATGAAAGATTTCCTAGGACTAATCTAGGACTTTTCAAGACTAAGTAAAAACATCTTAGGACAATTTAGGAGTAAATAAAAACTCATAAGAAGTTCTAATTAGGAACATCATCAGATCCAGTCTTATGGACTAAAAGCGAAAATGCCTCAGGACTAAACTGGACTAATGACAACACCCTTAGGACTGCTCTAAGACTAACCTGGAACTCTTCAGGGCTACATCACAGGTCTGTCTCAAGACACAAATCTCTTTAAGATTAATCTAAGACTAACCAAAACACCCTGAAAAGTAAAACTTTCTCACCAGAGTGTGTGTTTCTGAGATGGGAGCGAGTTTGGGTGCAGAAGGAATCTCCAAAGTCTCCCTGATGTACTCCAGACTGAAGGGGTCGTTCGTAAACTGCTGAAAACATCAACAAGAAATATTACATACCACACACACACACACACACACACACACACACACACACACACACACACACACGCCTCTTACACGTTTCTTATATACAGGACTGTTTCTGAATCTGTCAGAGACACTCTCCTCGATCATGTTATTAAATAATGCAAGAATATAAAGGAAAAATACTTCATTATATTAAAATAAAAGCGTTATTACAGCGCCCCCTGGTGTCCGACTGACAGCTACAAACACACCTGATTCCAGGCTAAACACACACACTGCAGCCTAAAATAATCCATTTGATTTCCCTCAGCACCTTTATCACTTTAAATGTCATATATATATATATATAGTTTTAATGTTAGTTTAAATGGAGTTGTGAGTTTGACACTGTGAGACACTGAAGAGTTAAAGAGTTAAGATTCCTCATGAGTTTCACTCTGTTAGTACTGATGTTTTTTAAGATTAGTCTTAGAGAGATGTATGTTTGTCCTGACTCAAAACAAAGCTCTTCTTTTGTCCTGTGGGATTCTCTGACAATCCATAGCGTCTTCAGTTTTAAAATAGTCTGAAGAGTCCTAATGTGTTCGTCCTGTAGTGTTTCCACTTTTAGTTTTGATCAGCCTTGAAGACACATTGGCTTTCTACTAATATAAATCTGCATCAGGATTTCTGTAAAGCTGCTTTGTGACATAAAATTGAATTGAAATACAAAAGAAAAAGCAAAATATTTAATTAAAATTGGATATTGTTCTCTTTAGAAAACAAAAATGCCAAAACAAAAAGTGTCTCTATGGGAGGGGGCACTTACTTTTGGAGCAGGAGGTTCGTTACTGTGCACTGTAATATATATATATATACACAGTACCAGTCAAAAGTTTGGACACACCTTCTTATTCAATCGTTTTTCTTTATTTTTATTGTATATTAATACTGAAGACATCCAAACTATGAAAGAACACGTATGGAAGTACGAAGTAAACAAAAACGTGTTAAACAACACAGAATATATTTTATATTTTTGATTTTTAAGTAGCTACATTTAGCTTTGATGAGCTTTGCACACTCTTGGTGTTCTCTCAGTCAGCCTCATGAGGTAGTCACCTGGAATGGTTTTCCAACGATCTTGAAGGAGTTCCCAGAGGTGTTGAGAACTTGTTGGTTGCTTTTCCTTCACTCTCTGGTCCAACTCATCCCAAACCATCTCACTGGATTTAGATCAGGTGATTGTGGAGGCCAGGTCATCCGATGCAGCACTCCATCACTCTCCTTCTTGGATAAAGCTCTTACATAAACCATAACCTAGAGGTGTGCTTGGGGTCATTGTCCTGCTGGAAAACAAATGATGGCCTCACTACGTGTAAACCAGATGCTGTGGTAGCCATGCGGGTTAAGTTTGTCCTCAACAGTGTCTCCAGCAAAGCTAAATGTAGCTACTGTGGACAATCTAAAATATAAAACATATTCTGGGTTGTTTAACACTTTTTTCTTTACTACATCATTCCATACGTGTTCTTGCATAGTTTGGATGTCTTCAGTATTCAGACATAGATGAGGCCTAGAGTGAGAGAGGAGAGCCTTGCGAAAAAACAAACTTTAGTATGAATAGCGAAGTCACCATTTACATCATCTACAATCTGGTAACGATCGGTTAAATAAAACCTGAGCCAGGAAAGAGCTGTTCCCTTAATGCCTACAACATTTCCTTGTCTAATTAGACAAATATTATGATCTATGGTATGGAGACAAAACCCCATCAGAGGCCAGAATCTGGTCATTTACTACTTTAACCAGTGCTGCCTGAGTGCTTTGATGAGGCTGAAAGATGAATGTTATACCTATGCAAGTATGAGATTCTGATCCACTGCTGTGGTTATATCTGTAAAATTATCAGAGTGTATTGGGCCAGTGTTAGTGTGTAGCAGGAAGCTGACATTGAGCTGATTGAGTCCTGTGGGGTCAGAGGGTGAACCAAAGCCTATAAATCTGGGGGGATTTCAATAGAACTGTGTACCGTAGCTGATGGGATTGTACGCTTGATGTGATAGCGTGGCGAAGTGCACGTTATGAACTGAGATCGTGATCTGAGATGGAGGGCGTGTCCTCCGTAATGAGTGTATCCTGTTATTCTGACTGAGTCTAGACTGGGTCTAGAATACACACATGCCACTCGCGCAGGTTCCTGTGGATGATCAAACGAATATTCAAGTCTCCAATAATTACTGCTTTTTCTACCAAAATTTTGCAAATCCCTGTAGAAATCGAGAATACGCCGTTGGTGGTTTAATTACTGAGAATGAATTAGTAGACCTTTTTTGTAACTATATAACTGTACTAAGAATAGCGGACGGATATTCAAGATTCAAAGAACTTTATTAATCCCAGCGGGAAATTCCTTAATGTGATATCATGGCAAAGTGCACTTTATGAACAGAGGTCATGATCTGAGATCGAGGGCGTGTCCTCCGTAATGAGTATAAGCTACTACAATAAAAGTTCTTCGGAAGTCAGGATGTTATTCTGGAACAGATCTCCTCTTTCATACTGATAAAACCTGGTTTACACACCCAGCCTTTCAAAGGGAATAAAACCAGTCAGTCTGAGACAGAAGCATGTATATATCTGTGTGGAAGTGCGTGTGTGTATTTATAGCTCGACCCACTGAGAGGTCATGGGTAAGCGAAGCACACAAACAGGTCGCCGTGTGGGCCTCCAAAATCTCTGTCGTATCTACAGTGCTGTGCGTCAACCAGCCGGCAGGTGAACAATAAACAAGTATTGATCTTAAAGAGAAAACAGCCACACTTTAAAATTCAGTCCCGTGTCTTGGTTGTGTTTTTGTGTTATTAGAATACAACTATATTGCTGCATCTCATTTTACAAATTACACACCACCTCTCAGTTCTCCGCACCAAGACTGCTTTTCGTTCAGATATTACTGTTTAAGCTGACTATAATCCCAGCTCTGAAATGCATCCAGAAAGTGCTGCCTGAAAATGGTGGTCCATTCTGAAACACTTTTACTTCAAAGGGAACTTTTTAAAAGAATCGTTTTTATGCAAAATGAAATTTAATCTCAGCAGCAGGCTTAAATGAAACTTAAATGTAGGTCAAGTCCAAATAAGGAATATTATGTACATTAATTATAAATTGAAATGAAAATTAAACATATGAAGCTGCTGCTATGGAAATAAACCCTCTGATGTAGGTTTAATATCACTGCTTCAGATAACGGTTTAGAGCTTGTGCTTTTGTATTTTTCTCTGTAAATGTACATCACACTCAGTGAGCAGCATCTCTGAAAATGGAACTGGTGGCAGTTTGTTCATTTTATGCCCCCTTGTGGACACGTTAACGTTATGTGTAAGGACGCCTATGATACCATCCACACACACAATGCCCTCATGTGGCTGCAGAAGTACAGTCAGGTCCATAAGTATTTGGACAGTGACAATTTCGTTAATTTTGCCTCTGCACACCACAATGGAACTGAAATAAAGCAAAATATTGCATTGACCGTTTAGGAATTACATCCATTTTTACAGACTCAAAAGTAATTTGACAATCGACTGATAAGCAGTTTCATGGAAAGTTGTGGCCTCCTTATTTCATGACAAATTAAGGAGATAAAAGGTCCAAAGAGGTGTCAATGCAAGTGCAGGTAAGAGATAAGAGAAATTTTAGGTGTGGCTAAATCAAAAGTTCAACAACACCAAAAGGCCTAGAAGACCACAGAAGACACCTAAAGTGGATGATCGCAGAATCCTTTCCTTGGTGAAGAAAAACCCCTTCACAACATCAACAGAAGTCA
>CM074967.1:579656-592560 GCA_037577455.1 Pangasius macronema | reverse complement strand
TGTAGTGCTCCATGCGGGTGTGGTGTGAGTGTGTGTGTGTACCTCTGTAGTGCTCCATGCGGGTGTGGTGTGAGTGTACCTCTGTAGTGCTCCATGCCGGTGTGGTGTGGTGTGAGTGTGTGTGTGTGTGTGTGTGTGTACCTCTGTAGTGCTCCATGCGGGTGTGGTGTGTGTGTGTGTGTGTGTACCTCTGTAGTGCTCCATGCGGGTGTGGTGTGTGACCCCCTGAGATCTGAAGCTCAGGCTGAGGATGTATCTCGGGTCTGAGCTGTCTCGCACCAGGAACGAGCCGTCTGCCTTCCCCTTCAGCTTCATCTCCGCATCCTCCCAGTTCATAGGCCCCCAGTACCACCCGCACTGACACACACACACACACACACACACACACCAGTGAGCCACTCCTCCTCCTGCTCCACCCTAAACAAAGGGACATATGTAGAGAGACAGACAGGTGTCTCACCTTCTCCAGCTCTCGGAGGCTGGTGGCGAAGCTGCTGGTCAGAGGACACATCAGGGACCGCCGCTGCACCGGACCACTGGATTGGCTGTCGTTCTGGAAGGGGCGTGGCCTGGGTGGAACACTGCGGAGAGTCGTATCTGCGACAGCACAATGCAGACACTTAGTCGTGTGTGTGTGTACAATAATTATTAGTTTATTAAATTGTGTGTGTGTGTGTGTGTGTGTTACCGTTCAGACTCAGGCTGTGATGGATGTGTGTGTGAGAGTGTGTGTGTGAAGGCTGTAGTGACTGCGCTGAGGAGAGTAACCGCCCGGGCTGAGGTGCTCCCAAATCATCTACAAGCAAACACACGCGCACGCATGCACACGCACACACACATGCACGCACGCACGCACACGCACGCACGCACACGCACACACACACGCACGCACATTAAACAAACAAACAAGCAAAAAGAAGAAGAAAAGCAGAAGTGGTGTTAATGTCCTGTTACACAACTCAGAGAGAGAGAGAGAGAGAGAGAGAGAGAGAGAGAGAGAGAGAGAGAGAGTGTGTGTGTGTGTGTGAGAGAGAGAGANGAGAGAGAGAGAGAGAGAGAGAGAGAGAGAGAGAGAGAGAGAGAGAGAGAGAGAGAGAGCGTGTGTGTGTGTGTGTGAGAGAGAGAGAGAGAGAGAGAGAGAGAGAGAGAGTGTGTGTGAGAGAGTACCGAGCAGGCTGAGACTTCTCCTGGGTGGTGGAGGAGGAGTGGGAGGATGGAGAGAGTTTACACTCCTTCGAGAAATGTCCACATCGACCAGAGACACGGTCTCACCTAAACAGTACAGAGAGAGTGAGACAGCAAAAGACAGACAAAGACAGTGAGAGATAGAAAGAGAGAGAGTGAGAGAGAAAGAGAGAGCACATGAAAGAGAGAGACAGACAGACAGACAGACAGAGACAGAGAGAAAGCGTGAGAGAGAGAGAGCGCGTGAGAGAGAGAGAGAGAGTGAGAGTGATAGAGAGAGAGAGAGTGATAGAGAGAGTGTGAGAGAGAGAGAGAGAGAGTGAGAGTGATAGAGTGAGAGTGATAGAGAGAGAGAGAGCGCGTGAGAGAGAGAGAGAGAGTGATAGAGAGAGTGTGAGAGAGAGAGAGAGAGTGATAGAGTGAGAGTGATAGAGTGAGAGTGATAGAGAGAGAGAGAGCGCGTGAGAGAGAGAGAGAGAGAGTGAGAGTGAGAGTGATAGAGAGAGAGAACTGCAGCAGTTCTGATTAAAGGACATTGCGCGTGGACATGGTGAAAGACCTGCGAGCCCGGGCCTGGACCACGCTGAGATGCAGATGTTTTAAGCTGCAGATGTATCCTACAGGACGAGTGTAACACCTGAGCGTGGCTGCTGTGAGGAACGTGCGTATGAGTAGCGTGACTAAACACTGATTTCTGGTCTAAAGGGAGTGCTGCTGTAGGAGAGTAATCCCCAGCAGGGTGATGTGATGGTGAAACGCCCCGACGCCCAGCGCAGCAGTCCGGTTTACACTCCACACGCGACTCAGCGTGCAGAAGCAGCGTTAAGGCGAGCGGCACGGTTCACACACTCGCTGCGTATCTTTAAAATCAACATCCACGTCAGAGCCCAGTCATCCCTGTCCATCAGGTTCAACTGATTTCATCGTCGAGCTCTTAGAACTTTACACCGGCGTCGTGATCGCTGTCATGATCTGCGTCTCAAATCTAAAACTCTGACTTTACATCAAACTCCAGAAGTCCGGCCCACAGAGCAGAGCTTTCAGCAGGCTTTTAAACTCAGACACTAACCCGGTGAGCCCGAGCGCTCAGTACCGCTGCACAAGGGTGTGTACAGAATAGAGGGATTAGTTCTTACTGCTGAGTGACACTACTGCAGCGAAAACACTAAAACACGTGCACTCTTCATTTAAACACGGACTGTCCGAACGTGACTCGCAGGAACATTTCGAAATATTAACACGTGGAATCTGTAAATAAATAAATGAAACATTTGTCAATCAAGTGACCCCTAGTTTGGGAATCAAGGAGTAAACACTCTGAAGAGAGCCGACACACCCCCCCCCTCTGTCTCCTCACTCACAATGGTACGGCCCACATCGCTCCTCTTCTCATTTACATAAAGATAATCACACACACACACACACACACACACACACAGGTAGAAATGACAGAATGATGTCCTCACCTGTGAAGGGAACAGGAGAGTAGGAGGCACTGTGAGGCCTGACCGTCTGAGACCTAACACACACACACACACACACACACACACACACACACACACACACAGAGAGAGAGAGAGAGAGAGGAGGAAAACATGCATTAATATATGTATTAGATAAAGTACTGAGTGAAAAATGTCAGCAGGTTTAGTGTTTAATAAAAGTGAAAGAAAAACTAAACTATTTCAAAGTGCATGACTTTAACAAAAGAAAAAAATCTCCACACTGTTTATCTTTATTTCAGCACTTATCAGAGTATTCAGGTGCTCATGTAAACACACACACACACACTCACACTCACACACACTCACACTATGCTGACAACTTCCTTTAAGTTTTTTTTTAAATCACAAGAGGAAACATTTTGTGAGCAAATCTTCGTGTCTTTATCTTCAAACTCTTCTAGTTTATTAGTGTAGATTCACTCCCATCGTGCCGACACCTCGTACACCAACACCGCTAACGATAACGCAGATTAGCATGGCGCAGTCCCTTTTACTTTATAAATTAATATATCTGTTACATGTGTAACACACGTCTCTCTCTCTCTCTCTCTCATGTAGTCTAAATATACTCAAAATTACTCAGAATATACTCTAGAACCATCATCAAGTGGAGTGTGCAAGAGTAGACACACTGCACATGGTAAAAAGGGGTGGGGCCACTGAAAGGGGGCGGGGACATCAAGGTGGGGCAGCTATCACAGGGGCGGGGTTATCACAGGGGCAGGGCTGATGCTTTAACCTCGTTGAGGTGGAATAGTAAGGCGGTTGTGGCTGTGATGGAGCGCTGGTGTCTCTGCTGCTTGTGAGCGTCACTCGGGTTTCTGTTCCTCAGGCTCCTCACCTACAGTGCAATTCTGTGTAAAACTGAAAGTGAGAAGCTGTGGTTCTTCAGAAATTCACCACAACACTGCACTATTATCACTTCTACAGGCTTCACCCAACAACGGCAACACAAACAGATAATAATAATAATAATAATAACAACACTACTTGTTTTTATGAAAATATTCAGGGGCAGGGCTATGAATGAGCTCGGACTGAAATTATCAGATTATCAGACCTAATTAATATGCAGATTTGCATATTAATGCATATTCATAGCTCAGTGAGGGTAGGTTTGTATAATTGTGCACAGATTTTGAAACACTGTTAAGCGAACATTAAAGAGGGGGCGTGGCCTGACCTGGTGGTGTCCGGGTCGCCGGGGCCGAACACGTCGACGAGGCTGCCTCCGGACGAAGTGGACGAAGCGAGGGACGGCCTCTTGTTGGTCATGTGACCTCCGTCAGTGCTGCCGGTGCTCTTAGTGCGGAACAGTTTGCTCAGACACACCTTGAGCGAACCCTTCCTGGACTTCCCTCGCTCCCTCTCCCCGTTAACGCTGCCGCTGCTGCCGCAGGCCGAGAGCTGCAGGCCCGAGCCCACGTGTTTCGGAGTGGGTGGGCGACTCGGAGGGGCCGCGGGGGCGGCGGCATCCTGACAGCAGGGGTCAGAGGTCAGCTGGCGCATCAGGCCGCTCAGAGACGCGGAGTCGCTTAGAGTCTGAGCGAAACCCGTCTGCTCCTTCACCCCCTTCGTACCCAAACCCTCCAACACCAGCAGGGCGTCACTGGTCTCACTCGGGTCCTCTCCAGGCTGACAGGAGCACACCGAGACCTCTCCTTCGTCCTTCCGCGTCGGGTCCGAGCTCGGTCCGATCTCACTCAGCTGCCGAGCCAGACTCAGGACAGGATCCAGGGTGGAGGTCCTGGTCCCGGTCCCGGGTCTGAGAGAGTCATTGGGCGCGAAGTGACCCGGTTTGTCCCCTTTAGCGTGGTCCTTTAGGTGTCCGTGTCTGTGACAGAGTCCTTCCTGAAGTTCCTGAGGTTCCTCAGTGTTGCTGAGTCTGAGCACAGGGATCCACTGACATGTCTGCGTGTCGGCGCTGTAGTTCGGCTCCTCTCTGCCTCCTGCTCCTGCTCCTGCTGCCGCTGCTGGGGTTAACCCGCTGCTCTTCTCCGGTCTCTGATGAGCGGACAGCACCTCCTCACGGTCCGGCTCCAGGTCATCATACTCGGCTGCAGAAACCAAACGCATGAGCACGAAGTCTGGACTCCGGTCCTGCGCGTTCACGTTAACGTTACTCATCATTCCCACCGCGCGCGCGCCTCTGTCTCTCTCTCACATCACCATTAAACACCACATCTCTCTCCTCTTCCCCTCGCTCTGGGATATAAACACCTCAGCGCTCATGAGCGGAAGTCATTTTCAGCAGATTTTTTTTTGTCGCAGATTCTCCTTTATTAGCGCGGATGCTATGCTAGTTAACGGTCCGCCTGCGCCTCTGAGACACTCACACACATCATCTTTTTTCTTTTTTCCTCCACACACTACATACACCGAAGCCGCGCGCGCTCCTTTCAGTCAGAAAAAACACAAAATAAACCTTTATAAAAGTAAACCCCACCCCGTGAGTCCTCATGAAGGGCGCCGCCGCTTTACGGTAGCTACAGATGCTAAATAAACAGCGCTCGCTCGCGCTCAGGCTCAACCGCTGCTTTGGTTTACGGAAGTGCCAAACTGCGCGATGACGTCATCACGCACGACGTAACCACCAGAAAGGGGGGGGGGGGAATAAATAAATAAATAAATAAAGCGCAACCGCGAGCACAAACGGCGCTCTTTGTGAAACTTGGGGAAAAAAAAAAAGTTAACTTTTATTGATTTGCTCCTCAGCCGTGTAAGAGTACAGCTGGATTTATATAATATTCACATTTAAATGAAAAAAAAAGAAAAAGAAAGTTCAGATTTGTAGTTTATTTCTTCAAACTACATTTCCGGGAGCGTGACGTAGAAAACATAAGGACAAATCAGATCCCGCCGTTTCATCCGGGCATTCTGCTGTAGCCCCTCCCGAGGCTGTGCAGATCTGATCTTCAGCTCATGTTTACACATTCATCAATTTGTTTTTTGTAATTTGTTATAAATACCGTTAACGATGCTGTAATTCTTCCTTTTGACAGTGCTGTATTCCCTGGTGTTAACTTAAAAAAGTTAAATTAATTCAGTTAAATATGTAAACTTGATAGAATTTACTCAGCTGAGACTATAACTATAGCTTTAAATATTTTCAGAACAGACTACTTTTGGGGTTAAAAGCTACAGATTCACATGCAAACGGTAAAATATTGTTGGCCACATTTCCAATGCATCAGTATAAATTCTAGGGTACAGTCTTCTTCTTCTTCTTCTGGCTTTTCCCTTCAGGGGTCTCCACAGAGAATCATCACTCTCCACCTATCCCTATCTTCTGCATCCTCAACTAGTGCACAGTCTAAGGCAAGATATTAAGTCTACTTTAATCTAAAATAGAGATGAAACATCACATTGTTCCAAATAGCTATTTTAACTACGCAGAACTTTACTTTGGGTAACTGATGTTCCCCAAACAGAACATCTACACGGCTTCTCCAGCACCTGCTGTATCCCTTACGCTCTGTACTCGACATTTATAGCAGCTCAACGCTTGTTTTATGCGACTGTCATTTCGGCTGTCACTCATCTTTCCCCTCAAGATTTTTTTTTTTTTTAAAAGTCCTGATGTGAAGATTATTAAAGAACACAAGCAGTTTATACCCCTGAAGCAGATTTTGTTTTTTATTACGTAATCATTTTTAATCAGCCTATTCCTGTAAGTCAGGTTAAAATGAGTCTGAGAGCAGGACATTCACTTCAGATCTCACACTCGCAGGAGACTTTGCCAAACTCATCACCACACTGATCTGGAGAGGAAAGGATACGTGCAGGAACGACAAACTGCTGATAAACGTCCCATCCTGGGCTTTTATTTTAGCCCTATAGACGCTCCCAGACCAAACACATTTCCTTACAACACACCCAGTACTATCGGAAACCGTGTTTATTATTATTTATTATCTGTAAAAGCTTCAACTCAGGTCACTGGAGTTTGAACGTGAGGTGGACATTCAGTAACCTCTAGACGTCAAGAACCGTTTCGCAAGTTCCCTAACTGTGATCGTGTTGAGAGACCAGATAGAGAAGGAACTAACGAGAAAAGAGGAAAAAGTGAAGTTAGGAAGTTACACAACTTCATTTCACATGTGCTTCATTTCTAGGAAGGAGAAAAACAAAAAAAAAAAAAAAAAGATGCAAGGCTTTTTAAACTGTCTTCAGTGATGGCAGGAAAGTAAACAGCTGTAAAAGAAAAGTTAGTGAAAGAAAGAAAGAAAGGAAAAAAAAAAAAGAGGAAAAATTAGAAACAGCTACCAGCTTTTTTACAACTTGACCAAATGCAATGATCCTCGCTCTAGATTTAATTTTTTTTAAATATATTTATAGATGGACCAAAGTTACAGTCCACTTTACTCCAGATGTAGCGGCTCAGTGGAAACGTTTGCTTTGTGACGTAGCTAACAGCTCACAGAACCATACAGCCACCAGCTCAGCATCTCACCCATCAGGAGATCCGTGGAGTCCCTGCACAAACCATCGAGATCTAAAGACACGGACAAAACAACCGCTAAGGGGCGTGGCCTAAAGTCTGACATCACCGATGTGCTTCCTGACCCTCGAGCGTGATTTAGAGACACAACCTGCTGATCTGTTCGTGTCTGTTGGCGTGTAGCGGTGTACAGAGCACAATGAAATGAAGGTGAAGTACGACAAGCGATAAGGGGAATGTTTGATATCATTTTATTGTGGGTTCTTTCAGAGCAATGGAAAAATATAACCTTATACAAACATCTGATTTCTCTCTCATTTATTTATTCATTCATATTTTTAAACAAGCTCGGAAGTCTCCCTTTTCCCAACCAAGTGCAGCAGAAAAGCTAAACCGCGGCCGAAAACCGAGCACCGAGCCCAACAGCTCAATTTGACTCGACGTCGCAGGTGAACGCTTCGTCGTCTTTTTTTTTTCCCCTCTCTCTACGATGCGTCAAACCACAAGAAATTTTAAGCATTGTTCATTCATTGATTTTTTTTTCTCCATTTTATTTTTGGCACTTTTTTCCTGCAGTAATTTTAAAAGTGTGAATTGGGTGCTTTCACCTTCGAGCCGTCGATCCCTTCGTGTACGTCCCAAAAGTGCTCAAAACAAGCGATAAACCTCGAGTCTCTCTCAGCCGAGCCGACCGAAGAGAAAAGTCTGGAACTCAGAGCCCACATCGATGACAAGGGGGGAAAAAAAAACAAAAATTAAAACAAAAAACACACAAATTTACTGAAAAGTAAAAAACAAAACAAAAAAAAAAAAAAAAAAAGAAAGTGAACATTTCAGTGATTTCAGGGAAGAGCAGCTGTATGCTGTATTTTTTGAAGTGCTGTTATAAAAAAAAGCCAATCGTCTCCCTCTTGTAATTATACGCAGAAGTACAGCGTTAAGAGCTACGTTTATTTGTCAAGCTGAAAGAACAGAAATGGGAGGGGCCAAGGGGTGAGAGGGGGCGGGGTAGAGACAGCGAAACCCCCTCCCTCACTCACACGCACTCAGTCGGCCATCTTGGACTCCAGCAGCCTTGTTGGTTTTGTGATGTTCGATCCCCTCCCCGTGTCCTCGTCAAGTCAGAAACTCATAGTGCTTAAGTGAAAGAGAAAGTAAAAGAACAGAAGGGGAGTGGGAGGGGCTTCACCGGAGTGGGAGGGGCTTCACCGATCCGCTGAATGAGTGAAGTAGTCCGTTTTTGGGAGTTGCTCCGCCCCCTCCCTCGGTTGACTATTCACGGTTTATAGTAAGCGCCTACAGAGGAGCTAGGAAGCTAATCCAGTTCATGTTGTCCATACTGAGTCCACAGGTGAAGGAGAAGAGGAGCTCGGGGAGTTCGGAGAGAGGGAGGAGTGTCGGGGTTCAGGATGGAGGGATATACGGGGGAGAAGGGGGAGGAGAGGAAAGGGGAGGGGCTGCTGTTTTTATTTATTGATCAGCCTTCTTCCTTTTTCGACTGCTGGAATCTTCACTCAGAAGGTGGTGTGATCTCATTCGTCACGCTCACTCGTTCACTCGCTCGCTCACTCGCTCTCTCTCTCTCTCGCTCACTCACTCGGACACACTCAGCTCAGCGCACACACACACTCTTCTGCTCCCACTCGCGCGGGCCAAAAACACACAACTCCACTCGGCCGCTTCTCTCACGGTGTGTTAACGTTCCCCTCGGAGATGATGGATCTGAGAGAGAGAGAGAGAGGGGGAGAGAGAGAGAGAGAGAGAGAGAGAGAGAGGGGGAGGGGGGGGGAGAGAGAGAGAGAGAGAGAGCGAGAGAGAGATAGCGAGAGAGCACAAGTCTGAACNTTTTTTGGGTGTGCGCGTGTTTTTTTGTTTGTGTGAGTGATTTTGTGTGAGTGTGAGAGAGAGAGAGAGAGAGAGAGTGAGTGAGAGGGTGGGAGGGGGAGAGAGAGAGAGAGAGAGAGAGGGAGAGAGAGAGAGAGAGGGAGGAAGGGGGAGAGAGAAAGAGGGAGAGAGAGGGAGGGAGAGAGAGAGGGGGAGAGAGAGAGGGGGAGAGAGGGAGAGAAAGAGGGAGGGAGAGGGAGGGAGAGAGAGGGAGGGGGAGAGAGGGAGAGAAAGAGGGAGGGAGAGAGAGGGAGGTGTAAATTCTATTGAGTAAGTGTTTATTCTACAGAAGATAAAGTGTGATGGATCGCTACAGAACAGTTATTTAATATATATAGTCAAAAAAAAGAAAGAAAAGCCACAGAGGAAGACGGCGTGAGACAGAAACTAAACCTCAACATTCCCAGGTATTAATTTATTGTCATTCAAGCATCTCCTCACAGCGGACATTTCCCTCTGTTTAGAGACACCAACAGGTGTGTACAGGTGCTTTTGGATGCGCAAGGACGCTGCCAGGTGTGTACAGGTGTTCTTGGACGTGTAAGGACACTGGCAGGTGTGTACAGGTGTTTTTGGACGTGTAGGGACGCTGCCAGGTGTGTACAGGTGTTTTTGGACGCGCAAGGACGCTGGCTGGTGTTTAAGGACATTTAAGGACACTGGCAGGTGTGTACAGGTGTTTTTGGACGCGTAAGGACGCTGGCTGGTGTTTAAGGACATGTAAGGATGCCGGCAGGTGTGTACAGGTGTTTTTGGGCGCGTAAGGACGCCGGCAGGTGTGTACAGGTGTTTTTGGACGCTTAAGGACACTGCCAGGTGTGTACAGGTGTTTTTGGGCGAGTAAGGACGCCGGCAGGTGTGTACAGGTGTTTTTGGGGGCGTAAGGATGCCGGCAGGTGTGTACAGGTGTTTTTGGACGCTTAAGGACACCGCCAGGTGCGTACAGGTGTTTTTGGGCGCGTAAGGACGCCGCCAGGTGTGTACAGGTGTTTTTGGGCGCGTAAGGACGCCGCCAGGTGTGTACAGGTGTTTTTGGACACGTAAGGACGCCGCCAGGTGTGTACAGGTGTTTTTGGATGCTTAAGGACACTGCCAGGTGTGTACAGGTGTTTTTGGGCGAGTAAGGACGCCGGCAGGTGTGTACAGGTGTTTTTGGGCGGGTAAGGACGCCGCCAGGTGTGTACAGGTGTTTTTGGACGCGTAAGGACGCCGCCAGGTGTGTACAGGTGTTTTTGGATGCTTAAGGACACTGCCAGGTGTGTACAGGTGTTTATAAAGCAGGAGTATTCTCACTCACCAGGCCTGACTCTTGAGCTTGCGGAGCTCCTTGGTGGCCCACGTGGCGAGAGTTTTGGTTTTGGTGGTTTTGGATCGTCGTCCCTCAGTGAGCAGGTCGTTAATCTGAGGACGAACCTCCACCAGCTTCATCACGTCCTTACCGAATGTTGTGCACAGATCACTACACACACACACACACACACACACACAGCAATGTTTTAAACTGACAGTCTGAGCGATAAGGAATCAGTCTAATCTGAAAACACTGCAGTTCCTTGATAATTTATTAACCAATAATCTGAAGCGATTAAAAGTGTTAGATCATGAAGCCAGAAGCCACGCCCTTTCCATTCCTACACTGGGGTCTTGTGACCAGGGAAAGCTCTGCGGCTAGTTCAACAGGGGTTGAGCCCATGGGGAGGCGTTTAGAGAAGAGAGCTTACCCGATGAGTCCGACAGCGTTGGCCACTACTCCGTCAGAGTGATCCTCATCCTCAGCGATGTGGTGGATGAAGGACAGGATGAACTCCACACGCGGCTGCACCAGCATCACGTCCGCTAACACACACGCGCACACACAGCTGTTACAACCCAAACTCACAGCATCAGTAGAAATAGTGTGTGTGTGTGTGTGTGTGTGTGTGTGTTAAACTCACGATGAACATTTTCCTGGTCTCCTTTGAGGCCCTGAATGATTCCTGTGTACGCCTCCAGACAGCCTTCACGCAGCTCGTTCAGATAATCCACCATATCGTAGTCCGCCTGTAAACCAGGAGCAGACAGAGGGGTCGTCAGAAACACAGCAATCATCCAGAGAATGAAAAATATACAACATGCACATAAACATTTAACATTAACAAACAGAACAAGATTCAATAAACAGTGTGGAGTCCTGTCAGTACCCGGAGTGTACACAAACACACACACAGGGTTTAGACGGACTCGCTTTCATCTGCGACGACCTAAAATCCTGACACGCCGAACTCCACAGCAGCAGGAGGAACTGTCGTCTCACACACACACACGCTATACCCAAGAGCAGAGAAGTTCTCTATAACAGCAGCAGGAGGAACTGTCGTCTCACACACAGTCCTGAGTGTGCAGTAGTGTGAAAGTGAGCTACCTTGTCCACTTGTGCTTGAGATGCCTGCTGCAGCGTGTCCAACACCACCTCCAGATATTTCTTAAACTCCCCTCCGATGGCCAGAGCGATGTCACCGAACACAGACAGGATCTGCGGCTTCACGGACCGGTGCACGTTCTCATTCTACACACACACACACACACAGTGAACTATCATGTGTATATTATGTAGAATATTCTGATTAGCCTCAACATAATTCCTCGAAACAGCACCACATGGCCGGCTACATGTTCATAACACACTACACTTGTATGTAATTTGGGACACAGCCAGAGGAAGAACAGAACAGAACAGATTTTACTGTCACTGTTTCGAACAACGAAAGACGGTTTAGCAGCTCGAGGTTTTGGGATAACGGACAAACAAACAGATACAATAAATAGACAAGAGAGGTATTCCAAAAGGTAATATACACACAACGGTTAGTGCAGGATCCTGCTGTGTGCAGTGGAGCAAATTAAAGAAGAACAGTGCAGAATACGGTAAACAGCGCTGTGTACTCTAGGGATGTAGATCAGGACAGATGATTAATAAATAAGCGTAACAGTGAAAGGCGTTATACAGGTGTACACTCACGCCCAGGTTCTCCAGCAGCAGCTGCATGATTTCATCACAGTAAGGCAGTATGTTGGTCATCAGGGCTCGACACAGGTCACACACCAGACCCACAGCGGCCAGACACACCTACACACACACACACACACACTTCACTGAGATGTTTCCTAAATTACCACTACTGACAAAAACACACAAAGCACTTTCTTTTATTTAAAATAAACAGTGTGGAGTCCTGTCAGTACCCGGAGTGTACAGAAACACACACGGGGTTTAGACGGACTCGCTTTCATCTGCGACGACCTAAAATCCTGACACGCCAAACTCCACAGCAGCAGGAGGAACTGTCGTCACACACACACACACACACACACACACGCTCGCAAACCGTCAAGTCATGATCACTGTGTATAAACGACAGTAATTCGTGACTGAATGGAAAATGGGCATGTGTGTTTTGCTGCCATATTGTTTATATTTACTGTAGTTTTTTTTTGCTAAGGAACTACTTATTGTGGTCTGAAGAGTGGAAGTATTGGGCTAAATAAATAAAATTATTTAGTTCCCGCACTACATAATCCTCCCCACATGCTCCCTGATTAACCCAGCACTAATACCTGAGCAGACAAAATCTCACACCCGAAAGTTAATCATCTTTTTAAAGACACATGATTTACACACAGGCCGCATGATCTGATACGGCGGTGCCCATGAGCGAGGGTTCAGGTGTAAACTCTAACATCCCGTCAGTGTGAGACTTGCTTTTACACCGTCCTGGAAGAGACGAGCAGCGTAAAATCTGTCAAATGAGGAAACTGCATGTACCTGATATTCCTGATAGTTCTTCAGTCCAATAACCAGGAATGGTTTGAAGGCATCCATGTATTTCAGGAAGTCACTGCCCAGAACTGC
>CM074967.1:561162-574234 GCA_037577455.1 Pangasius macronema | reverse complement strand
AACCTCGTCACTCCCAAAGAGAACCTCAACATCTTCAGCTCTGCTACCTCTAGCTCTGCCTCCTGCCTCTTCCTCAGCGCCACTGTCTCTAAACCATACAGCATGGCTGCTCTCACCACTGTCTCGTACAGAGACCACGCACTAATCGTTAATATTCATCAGCTGACTCGCATAACCACAGACTGCATCTCCACGAGTCTGATATCAGCATGTCGCTCGTTTATACACGCAGAGATCTTCACCGCTCCACGGTATGCGGGTGAGGACATGATGAACGTGATTCATTTTTAAAGGTCGTGAGCAGAGAGTAACGTGAGCCATCAGACCCTCTTGATTTGGGACACGGCCCTGAGCGAGTACTCACAGCGAACAGCGCAGGCCCCATGTACGTCTCCATGTACTGATAATACAAGGACATGATCTTCACCAGGTTCTGTAACGCAGCCACTCTCACCTGAAACACACACACACACACACACACACGAATGGGTAATACCTACAGGACACACCACTGTTGTGTACACTGTGTGAGGCTGGAAGAGTTAAACCCAGCAGTAATGTTTAATAAACTCACCCTGGTGTCTGGACACTGTGTGGCTTCACAGACGACCTGCATGATGAAGTGTCTTTCCGTCTAGACAGGCAGGAAGGGAGGGGGAGGAAAAAAAACAAAACAAAAACAAACAAACAAGAAAATGAACCTTTCCTCATGACATATATGAAGTTAGTGATGACTGGGGCTGGGCGATATGATCACACGAGCGATATCACGATAAAAAGTGTTACAGTATGCTTTTCTGAGATATAGAGACTCAGGATAAAACTAAAGGGCTTGACTTTGAAAATTAAAGACTTTGTAAATTAATTATATATAAATAAAGCTAAATAGATATTAATAAGCGAATACAGTATAGTAGGATAAAGCAGTTACGCATCATAACGACTTAAACTGATAAATTAAGACAAATTTTTCACTTTATCTGACAAGACAATAATAAAATCTCAATAGTAATAATTTTAAAAAACCGTCCAAAATAAATAACTATTGTGCTGCATGCAGAATAAAATGTCATGCTTGCAATATTTACACACGAATAACTTTATACTTTAAATAAAATGATCTAAACTCCACTAGCAGGCGGTTTCTCCGAGTGACTTTATATTCACTGTTTACGCAGTTAATCCTGGGTTTAACCATCAGCTACGTCTGAAACTTAGACCCGAGGAGAAAAGAGAAAGAATATATTTCCTTCTGAATACATGAGCTCGAGCCAACACTGCTCTTAAAGGAACGTTTTCTACAGTTTAAACTGCCTGTTTAAATGGAACAGAGCGAACACGATCAGACGAGAATCACATCACAATACTCAGACGCTCCTGCCATACACTACACGCATCAGAACACGTGGTGTGTGTGTGTGTGTGTGTGTGTGTGCGCCAACAAACTGACAGCAAAACAAGGATGTATTAACAAAAATCAAATTAAATCACATTTATGAATCTACACCTAATCAGAGTGTGTAACTGCCATAGATCAGTGTAATTTATGATGATGATGCAACATGCTGCCTAATTCTCATCACTCCTTTTCAGCATTTAACCCTTTAGCTCTTAAACACACACACTCCTTTACAGCACGAGTCATTCCAGTGCTCTGTGTGTGTGTGTGTGTGTGTGTGTGTGTGTGTGAAATGGAGCACGAGTGAGGCTTTTATTATAACTGAAGCTGTTCTTTTATCACAGCTCTCCATGGTGTGTTTATGGAGGAAACTCACATTGAGATAAAAACACAAACATGATTAATCACACTGACTAAACACTGCTGGGGATTATTCATCACTCACACACTGATCTGCTGTTCAAAGCTCTTCTACAACACCAGAAATATAAAATGGAGGTCCTAGTGAGCAGGAAGCCAGGACCAGACTGGACTACTGATCTCTCAGCAGCGTTACATCTGCTTTCTGTTTGATGATTCTCATCACCATGAGGCGACCGGACGAACGCAGCACTCACGTCTGGTTCATCTGCGAGCCTCATGGTGGCTATAACGCTGAGCTAGATGCAGTTACACACTCACTGTGTGTGTGTGTGTGTGTGTGTGTGTGTGTAGTACCTCCTTGTCGAAGTTGGCTTTAGTGAACTCCAGAGAGTTGAGAAGAGCGTTGGTGGCTGCCAGTTTGACGTTGTTGCTCGGCTCCTCTTTCCTCATGCCCTGGATGATGGCCGTCAGAATCTGATTAGCGCTGTCCTGGAGCTGCTCTGGTTCCTAAACACACACACACACACACACACACACACATTACATCACATCAGAGCGCTGTTCTGGTACTGTGGATAGTGATTGGTCAGGAGGTGCTGATGAGGAGGTAAGTGAGACTCACGATGTCCTGACAGATGTATCCAATGGCCTCCAGCGTGGACTCCTTCATGTGCTCGGTGCTGTTCGGGTCAGTGACGTTAGCCACCAGCTGGGGAATCAGCTCCGGCCACTGACTGACCGGGATCTCGGCACACGCGATCCCGGCCACGCACTGAGAGGCGGAGCTCGGCCTGTACGTCTCCGTGCCCAGAGTCTGCAGCACCTGAAAAGGGAAATACGACGTTGCACAGGGCGTCCCATAAAAACAGCATAAACACACTTAATGTATATTCCCTCTCTCTCTCTCCCCCCCTATAAATACAGATCACAGTGCATCAGAGCAATCAACTTCCACAAATACAAGCTTTCGTTTTTTCGCATTTTTGCCATTCTTCCCCCCCGATGCTGGATTTATGGGACGTCGCTTTCTAGTCGTATGAAGCTTTAGAACAGGGTTTGTAGCACTACCACATGACCTGCTTCTCAAAAACTCACCTTTCCTCCTCCTCCTTCACTGCTTTAACAGAAACATCACAGCATTGCGTATCAGACTGTACAAGTAAAGCCATACTGTGCATTATAAAAATAAATCAGTAAATAAAACACTGAAGAAATGGTAACATTTTACGATTTTAAAGTTCAGTAGAAGATTATCAAACCTCCAGAGCCTCACACAAGACATTAGAGTTAAAAAAGAAAGATGTACATACTGTGGACACATTTTACTTTAGTTCTACAATTAATTCATTCCCTAGTTTTAGGTAAATGTGTTCGAGGGAATGAATTAATAAAACACGCCCTCAGATTAACACAAATGCACAAACGCATGCAGGGAAAATAAACCTTTATTAGGAAAAGCTAGAAGTGGTTAATGACCCGGGACACTGATCTTTCCACTGATTTGATTAGTAGTAGTTAATAAACAGCTGCTTTCCTCTGTGGTATGTTCTGAGTAAGCATCAGAGCTGCAGGACTAACAG
Source organism: Pangasius macronema (assembly GCA_037577455.1). NCBI lineage: Eukaryota > Metazoa > Chordata > Actinopteri > Siluriformes > Pangasiidae > Pangasius > Pangasius macronema. The sequence continues at coordinate 570,892 of CM074967.1, read as the reverse complement.
GCTCAGACCCTAGCCGACCCCCATGTTTGCCCCCGATGTTTATATCCTAACGAACGAGTGCGGGAGGAGGAGAGGCACAGGCATGGACGCGGTATCTCTGCACGCGTTCCCGTGAACGTGAGGTGCTTCCTTACGTAGTTCTTGATCTCGCGGCGAGCGTTGGCGTCGATGGCCAGCCATCTCTGCTGATACTGTGCTTTCACGTCCGGGTCCTTAGATGTGAGGGAGTTTTTCACCTGCAGGCCGGCGGCGACTCGAGCCACCTGCGTGTTCCCCGGGTTCGCCAACACCTTCGACAGCTCCACCAGGAACGTAGGCTGAAGGGAAGAGGTCAAAGGTCGGATTAGTCATCATTTATATAACAAATTTCAAACACTCTAATTAATAAACACATCGCAATCTTGAATCAGAAAAAAAAAATTATTCAGGGGGCGGAGCTACAGATGAGCTCGGTTAGTGAGGTCACTCAAACTCTGTGGGTGTGGACCAATCACGTCTGAGACGATTCGATAACAGGGTCACACCTGAGTACCTGTTAACTAGCCAGTCCACTGGTCAGCCAAGGTTAGTGATGTTTAAGCTCAATGGAAATGGCAGAAGAGGATGTGGGAGGTTTCTCATTTGCATATTCACGCATATTAATCTCGGTGTTTGCGTTCAGGGTTATGATGCATACGTTTCCGGGACATTAAGGTGTTCTCCTTCGCGGTGCAGGTGAGGACATGAAGAGCAGCGGTCTCGTTGGACTCGCACACGAAGAGAAAGTGACTCGACTCGGAAACGACTCGCTGCAGGAAGTGACTCAAACACGCCATGTGTTTTTGCTCTAATTCAGCCTCGACAAAGGTCACGAGGTGTGAAAGCACCTTATTACGAGTTCAACCCAGCGTCGATCAGGAGCTCTAACGACACAGCCTGGAAGTATCCGTCGTTTTAAAGACTGCACCAGGTTTTAAATAGAGCGTGTGTGAGAAATTATTTGCCCCCCACCTCCAGGCTCTCTCTTCAACAGACCGGGAAACTGTGATTCATGCTTGTATTACATCACGGCTGGACTGCTGTGGTTCTGTGTCCTGCGATCTGCTCTCTCTCGCCTGCGGCTTGTGCGAAACGCAGCACACGGAATTTTAACAGGGACTGAAAACAGGGACCATATTCCCCCTGTTCTGGCATCTCTTCACCGGCTTCCTGTTTACTTCAGAATTGATTTTAAATTTCTTATTTGTGAATATACAGCTCATCCTGGTCTTGCTCAACAGTACATTATTGACCTTCTCCACAAAGATCTTCTTCTTCTATCCCCTGCTGTCCTACTAAGACAAAACCAGTCTTTTCTGAGGTTAGTCCCAAACTCTGGAACAGCCTCCCCTTACATCTTCTCTTAAAACCTATCATGATGATTATTCTTTGCCTTATGGTGGTATATGATGTTATATTGTCTTTAAGCGTGCTTTATAAATAAAACCTGACTAGAGCCACAGCAGAGGCGTAAACATGAAGCTAACGCATCATCAACACAAACACATCCGGGTTTCATTCCATTCGGAACGACACCGTGGGAAAGCTAAGCTAAGCTAGGCTAAGCAATGCTAAGCTAACAGAGCTAGGCTAGGCTAGGGCTGAAAGTGAAGCATTACAGCAGGGCGGTGTGATGAATATGAACTGCGCAGCTCCACACCGCACTGCGAGCTCCTGGGGGGCCAAAACTTACCAAATTCTCAATGGCAGCTTGCTCCAGAAACTTCTGTGCTGCCTCCAGCTCATTCCGATCTGTCCGGAGAGAGAGAGAGAGAGAGAGAGAGAGAGAGAGGTTATGTTAGAAATATATTCACTAATAAAGCCGAGCAAACATGCAAAGCATGGGGTGTGATGCTAGCATGCTAACTTCCTAGCATCAAGCTAACGAGTGACTAAAGAACTCTGAAGTCTGCTAAGAGATTATTATTACTATTTATTATAATTATTAAATGAAAACATTTGTTACTCAGAGAGCTACAGCGCAAAATCAGCGTGTTGCAGATCCTGAGAGAGATTTCCACATACCCCGGGTACATCCTGCTCAATAAACGGCATTACCGCATTAATAAATAAAAATAAACACTTTATACTCATTTATAAACCTTCACCTCTCATCCCTGAGCATTCACACCCACTCGCTAATTAACCCAGCTCATTATACACTTACACACCTCATGTGTAAGACTCAATGCACATCATCTCACTATAAACCACAACAAAATGTAAATAATCTCTGCAAATGTGACAAATATCTACATGTATATTTATTATATTTATAAAGTGATTATTGGCTGCTCTGTAGGAGTAACTCGCGTGAAAGAGGAGATTATTAGCGTTTCATGAAACTAACTCACATTCAGAAGACTGGAGATTAGAGCAGAAAGCAGGGTGTAATTATTAATACCGGATTATAATCCTTACAGCGAGATTATAATGCACAGGCTCATTTACATACATTTACATACAGAGAGAGAGACAGAATGAGAGACAGACAGAAAGAGACAGAATGAGAGACAGACAGACAGAGACAGAATGAGAGACAGACAGAAAGAGACAGAATGAGAGACGGACAGAGGCAGAAAGAGAAAGAATGAGAGAAACAGAGAGAGAGAGAGCAAGAGACGGAGACAGAGAGAAAGAATGACAGACAGAACGAATGAGACAAAAAGGACGAGAAAAAAGAGAAAAGAAGAATGAGAGAAACAGAGAGGAAGAGACGGAGATATGAAAAAAGAAAGCGAGAAAGAACGAGAGAGAAAGATTGAGGAGAAAAATAACGAGTGAGAAACGGAAATGAAACGGAGTTAGCATGTATGCTAAAGGCGTGTGTGTGTGAGAGAGAGAGAGAGAGAGAGAGAGAGAGAGAGAGAGAGAGAGAGGGGTGATGGCCGCCCGGTGAACCGGTAAACTTGGCTTCCTGCATCTCCTCTCATCTCTCTCTCTCTTTCTCTCTCTCCCCCTCTCTATCTCTCTCTCTCAGCTGTAAACTCGCAGTTTCCCGCCACAGCAGTGAGGAGAATCCCCCCCCCCTCTATAACATGCTAATCATGCTAACACACGGCTTCACGCGCCGCTGCTGCTGCTGCGCTGTGGCTCGCGCAGGCCTCGGCACGCGCACCCCTCCCTCTCCCTCCCTCTGTAACTTTTCCGAAGCTAGCGCGCTAGCCGCGAGTGAGCGGGAAAACACACGGTGCGCACTGAAGCGCACAAACAGCACAAACACAGCGCGGATCATCGTGTGAACGGTGCAGTCACCTGGAGAGACGGTTTTTTCGAGGATTGTTATCAGCTCCATTCCGTCCCCCGGTGCGGTGCGGTGAGGCGCGGTGCTGCTCGGCTAAGCTAATGATAACGCTAAACGCTAAATGCTAATGCTAACGCTAACAGCTAGTTTACGATTTACCGCGCACACAACTCTATTTTTTAAATATATATCTCTATTTCCGTCGGTGTCGTTACACCAAAAAAGTGAGCAGAAATATAAGATATAGAAGGCTGACGCTGCTCGCTGACAAAACCCTAAAATCCTCCAACTGATGTGTGTTGAAGTTTTTTTGGGTTTTGCGGACTGCGCGCTCTCCTCCCGGCTCCGCTTCTTCACCAGCTGCTGCCTGTGCGCGTTATCGCGAGAGGACACCGGGGTGGGGGGGGAAGTAAGGCCGCGCGCGCTGGTGCCACTTCCGCTGAACAACGTCACATCATGCGCATGCGCACTAACCACACAGCCATAAAATCATCCCACCCCTTCCGCAGCTTTTCCCTTTTTTTTTTTTAAATATTCATTCATTCATTTATTCATTATTCCCTGGGTAATTTACTTAAACTAAATAAAAATTAAATTGGCTCTATAGATAGATAGATAGATAGATAGATAGATAGATATCAGAATCAGAATGAGCTTTATTGCCAAGTGTGCTCACACACACACACACACACACACACACACGGAATATGACTTAGTATGAAGCCTCCAGAACACACATACCAATAAGATGGCAATACATATAATAATAAAAAGTACAAATAATAATAATAATGAAAGAATATCTAACACTGTACAGTAGACACAATAGGCTTAAACACTTAGACACTGGGGCAGTCGTGGCCTAATGGTCTGAGAGTGGGACTTGTAACCTGAAGGTGAACCTGAAGGTGGTGGGTTCGAGTCTNCTGCCACCCTCAATACCACCACTGAGGTGAGACCCTTGAGCAAGGCACCGATCCCCCAACTGCTCCCCGGGCGCCACTGCTCCGGGTGTGTGTTCACGGGTGTGTGTGTGTTCTCTACTGTGTGTGTGTGCACTTGGATGGGTTAAATGCAGAGCACATGGGTCACCATACTTGGTCACTTCACTTCACTTAAACAGAACAGATATAATACAGCTGTGTGCAAGGTGAAGGCAATGGCAGAAGCATTCCAGATGTGTGTACAGGTAGTACAGTAAAGAATGAGTTTACATATTGCACAAAAAATTGTATCCACAGAGAGGGAATACACTAAGAAGGACCTAGAAGTAGTTATGAGGGAAAAAGCTGTTCTTGTGCCTGGTTGTTCTAGTGGTCAGGGCTCTGAGGTGCCGGGCGGGTGCGAGGTGTCTGAAATGATTTTACCTGCTGTTTCTTCACTCTGGATGAGTATAGGTCCTGAAGGGTGGGCAGGGGGGCACCAATAATCTTCTCAGTGGTTTGGACTGTCCGTTAACGTCTTCTTATATCTGATTTAGTAGTTGCACCAAACCAGACAGTAACTGAGGTGCACAGAACACACCCGATGACAGCTGAGTAGAACTGGGTCAGCAGCTCCTGTGGCAGGTTGAACTTCCTCAGTTGGCGAAGGAAGTATCTCTGCTGGGCCTTTTTCAAGATGGAGTCTATATGGGTCTCCCACTTCAGGTCCTTTGAGATGGTAGAGCCCAGGAACCTGAAGGACTCCATGGTGGAGACAGTGCTGTCCAGGATGGTGAGTGGGGACAGTGTCAGGGTTCCTCCTGAAGTCCACGATCATCTCCACTGTTTTGAGCGTGTTCCGCTCCAGGTTGTTCCGACTGCATCAGACAGCCAGCTGCTCAACCTCCTTTCTGTATGCAGACTCATCATGTACCGTCCTGAATGAGACCAATGACTGTGGTGTCATCTGCAAACTGCAGGAGCTTATCAGAGGGGTCTGAGGAGGTGCAGTCATTTGTGTAGAGGGAGAATAGTAGTGAGGAGAGCACACATCCCTGAGGAGCTCTAGTGCTGACTGAACAGGTGCTAAATTTTGAATTTTCCCAGCCTCACTAGCTGCTTCCTGTCTGCCAGGAAGTTGGTGATCCACTGACAGCTGGAGGTGGGCACAGAGAGCTGTGTTAGTTTGGTCAGGAGGAGATCAGGGATGATGGTGTTGAAAGCTGAACTGAAGTCAACAAAAAGAATCCTTGCATAAGTCCCTGATCTGTCGAGGTGCTGCAAGATGTAGTGCAGTCCCATGTTGACTGCATCATCCACAGACCTGTTTGCTCTGCAGGCAAACTGAAGGGGGTCTAGTGAAGTTCTTCAGATGGGCCAACTCTAGTCTCTCAAATGACTTCATGACCACAGATGTTAAGGCAAAAGGTCTGTTCAGCCCAGAGATCTTGGATTACTGTGGGACGGGATGATGGTGGAGCGTTTGAAACAGGAAGGGACTTTGCACTGCTCCAGTGATAGATAGACATACAGATAGATAGACAGATAGATACAGATGGATTGATAGATAGATAGATAGATAGATAGATAGATAGATAGATAGATATACAGACACATAGACTGACAGTTAGATAGATATACATAGATAGATAGATAGATAGATAGGTAGATAGATAGATAGATAGATAGATAGATAGATAGATAGATAGATAGATAGACAGATAGGTAGACAGATATTTAGATAGATAGATTTAATGTGATATAGTAACCAACAAAATTCAAGTGAAAAACAAATAGAAATGTTTTGGAAGAAAGGGGAAAAAAGAAGTTACAGTAACCTGGTTACATAAGTTTACACACCCTTTTATAATGGGTCATGTGACTGTGCTTGAAATGAACCAATCAGATTCAATCTCACGTTCTAAAGTAATTATCATACAGCTTTCATCGATGAAGTAATTCTGTTTAACCCCAAATAAAGACCAGCTGTTTCTGTAGGAGTTTCTTCACATCTTCTGGGTTTCATCTGACTGTTGAAGCCATGTTCCTCAAAGATCTTACAAAGCCTGTACAGGATCTCTCAGTGAAAAGACATTGATCAGGAGAGGGATATAAAAGAACTTCCAAAACATTAGATGTACCATGGAACACCGTGAAGGCCATCATCAACAAGTGGAGAAAACAGAGCACCACAGTGACATCACCAAGAACAGGACGTCCCTCCAAAATTTACAGTAGGACAAGACAAAAACTTACTAGGGAGGCTGCCATGAGACCTACAGCAACATTAAAGGAGCTGCAGGAACATCTGACAAGTACTGAGTACTCTCTGCATGTGACAACAATCTCTCATATTCTTCACGTCTGGGCTGTGGGGAAGAGCGGCTAGACGGAAGCCCTTAACTACAGTGAAGCATGGTTGAACTTCATGGTTGAACAGCTGGGACTGAGGCTGTATTCAAGATAGAGGGAATAATTTGGATAGCTCCAAATACTAATCTATTTTAGCACAAAATCTGCAGGATTCTGTTAGAAAGCTGAAGATTTCACCTTCCAGCAGGATAACGACCCAAAGCACAAGGCCAAGTCAACAAAGGAACAGCTTCAGAAGAAGAAGATCAGCGTTTTGGAATGGTCCAGTCAGAGCTCAGATCTAAATCCTATCCAAAACCTGTGGAAGGATTTGAAGAGAGCTGTGTACAGGAGGAAAACAAACAAACAAATAATACCAAGTATATAACTCAGTATTTTATAAATTCTTACCCTGTTATTAATGGTCATATTTATATTTATTTATATTAATTTTTCCTCCTCGTTACTGTTACCATCATGCTGCTGAAACACTACGTTTACAGCATTTAGCTGGATCAGAAACCCATCCTCATGCTAGGTCACTCGGTCAGGGATTAACAGTACATCAGTCTAAAACCCTGTTGAGGAGGTTTATACAACATGAAAAGAAAACAGGCAATAAACGATAAACAATGCAAAAATGCAAATTTAAGTGCTTGGCCTTCATGATAGGACTTTAGTGTTTGAAGAGCCTTGGTTTCCACATGAGGAACTAATAAAAGCTTCTCTTATCATATCCTATTTTAATTTATTATTCAATACCTTTTGTTATTAAAATGACAAAAAAAATACACAATATTTGTTGCTTTCAGCACAAATGTTGAACATATTTAACTGATTTTACACTTTATTTCATTTATCCACCTCCTCATTTCCTCCCCAATTTAATCTTTGACTAATTCCCACCCATCAGTCAGTTCTCATTGCATCTCATCAACCAGGGAGGGAGAAGGTTAACACACGTCTCCCCTGAGAGTTGAAGCCACCGACTGACCGCGTCTTTTCAAACTGCTGCTCCTGCTGCATCATAGGGCAGTGTAACACACTCAGAGAAAAGCGCTATCTACCCTCTTCCGCATACACAACCTCACGGATGCCTATTATCGGCTAGTGTTGCTGTCATTGACAGGAGAGAGAGAGAGAGAGAGAGAGAGAGAGAGAGAGAGCGTAGTTATGTTTCTTTTGCGCTGGTGGACTCATGGCGTGGTACCATCGGGATTCGAGCTCTTTTCTGTTGCACTACTCAGGATTATTATTATGACTCATAGCAGTCAAGCCCAGTACACACTTTATATTTCTATCTTCATTTTTATCTTTAATCCTAATCTATCTTTGGATATATTAATTATTTAACTTTTTTTTGTTCATAGTTTACAATTTAAGGTTTCTTTTTTTTTTTGTAGTATTTGATCCTAAAGCACTTTATGCTAGCACGTACTGTATAAATAATTGTGAACACTTGTGAGCCTGGAATAAGCGATACGGTCATTCTAAAATGATGTGTATTAGGTAATTATATGTTCTGAATCACATGATTGTAATTATAACCATACAGAATATAAATATGGTTTAATTACTGGTGTGTGAACGGTAGGACGCTCCAGAACATTCTGTAACGTAGAGTTTTAGGCATCGATACATAACCTTTCCAACAACATCTTCCACAAACATAAACTCCAACCTGACTGAAGCTAGAGGATATTGAAGCTAGAGGATATTCATTCATATTAGCTTTTATGAGTTCCCTAAAGAAACCCTTCTTAAATTTAATGTTTAGTTACTCTAGAAAAGATTTCTACACTTACAGGAACTTAAATATTTAAATGAACTGAAGGCTTTAGGTAATATTAGAGAAGCTAACTGTTCAGCTGACAACAGTATAGTTAGCTAGGTTGATAGCTAGCGCAGCTAACTGTGCTAATAAGGACGTGCTGATTCATTCAGTACTGGGAGAAACCAGCGTGGCTTTTTGACAGGACACAAACACTAGAATATGTCATAATACACCTACTGTAAAAAAAAAAGAAATAAAAACCCTAACAGAATTGAACACACTTTATGTGATCAGTGTGTGTGTGTGTGAGATGGTAAATATATATTATATAAGCATTCAAGTCCATATTTTATTTAACATAATTCATATTGCAGTCATTGTGAACAGCTGGGATTTCAATATACACAAGAGGATTGTAAGATTTCTGTTGCCCGAACAAACTCAGACCCTCTGCACAAAAACTAGACACACCCCCACCCACCCATGCCACCCTCATGGGCACCCCATGCCACCCCACTACCCCCCAACCCTTCCCACCCCTCCCCAAACAGGTACACATGGAGAAAATTTTAACAAAAAAACATATGACCTCCCATTCTGTCAGAGCCACTCTCGTCCTGCGCTCAGTCAGTCCGTCCGTCAATCCGTCATGGACGTGTGTGTGTGTGTGTGTGTGTGTGTGTGTGTGTGTGAGAGAGAGAGAGAGCATTTGTGCATTGTGTGAGCTCAAACATCACTCTGAACTCGGAACGAATCATTGGTCGGGGAGGAACGGGGTGTTGTTTTTTTCCCCCATGTACAAGACTGTGTGTGTGTGTGTGTGTGTGTGTGTGTATATATATATATATATATATATATATATATATTTGTGTGTGTGAGAACAATAACCAAACATCACAGCAGCGCTTTACTGCCACACAATTCTCCGAGCAACAATCACTGACTGATCAAACCTTCATTTGAAGCCCCACCCCTAACCCCTCCCCTCCCCAGGTCACCCCGCCCCCCCAGCGGTCAGAGTGTCAGTCAGTGTCTCAGCGGGTGTAAACGGTGAGCGTCGTCACTGCTTTTATTTGAGACACCGCTCGAAGTAGGTAGCTCCGACGTAGCCTCCGCGTAGCGAGCGCTGGACATTCTGCTCGAAAAGCCGCCGGTTTGACTGCAACACCTCTGCCGCCTCCTTGTTCAGAGGATCCTCAGGGTTCGGCTCCTACGAGGGCATTAAAAAATACAATCACCATGTCAGAGAGGATTAAACACTCACACGGAGGTCAGGCTAGTCAATTACGACATTTATTTACAATAAAAATATGCTAGCTTCTAACGCACTTATACAGGAGTAGAGTAAGAGATGTAAAATGTAAAAAAGGAAGAGGAAGGAGAGGGAGAAGAAGAAGAGGGAGAAGGAGGAGAGGGAGA
>CM074967.1:511528-522429 GCA_037577455.1 Pangasius macronema | reverse complement strand
TGACCAGGCTTCTATACTCCTCCTCCTGACCATCCTTAATACATCCCACAATGGCAGTGTCATCAGAGAACTTCTGTGTGTGGCATGACTCAGAGTTGTATTTGAAGTCTGAGGTGTATAGCGTGAACAGGAAGGGGGCCAAGTTATTATTATTATTATTATTATTATTATTATTATTATTATTAATATTAGTGAGTGACTAATTTTAGACTTTTCTCCAGCTCAGGTGTGAGTGTGGATGTGTGTGAAGCCGCTCTGTGACGAGGCCGAGTGTGTAAAGCATGTAAAGTTCACGGTAAGAGGAGCAGAGGTGACTTTAGCTTATCTGATCTGGTCTCAGTGTGCTCTTACATTTTCCGTCGATGAGTGGAGATGTAGATGTAGATAGAGATGGAGATAGAGATAGAGATGGAGATGGAGATGGAGATAGAGATGGAGATAGAGATGGAGATGGAGATGGAGATGAGGAGCTGCTGGAGGAGTTCAGTGTGGAGACGCACGGAGAGCCATGATGTTTCTGTCTCTGTGAAACGTGTTGAACAGGTCAGACAGGATGAGGAGGACGAGACTCACACAGTCACTGTGACACACTAACAAAGTTCACTCGCGTTCTCGTTCTGCAGCTTTTTTCCTTTTGTGAAGCTGAGATTTGATCAGACTCCTAGACTTCATTCACTCTGAAAATATTTATTCATCTATCTATCTATCTATCTATCTATCTATCTATCTATCTATCTATCTGGTCGTACCCCTCACATCTGAGTGATCTCATGTCATATTTTGATTATAAGACCAACACTATCAACTTCTATCAAAACTGTTATTAAAATTATTGTTATTATTATTTAATTATTACAAAAATGCGTCTAATTAAGTGGCCAGTTCAATCAAACAAATTTAATCAGAACCTGAATAACATATAAACTAATTTATAAGTTTTATAAAGGTTTAATGTAATTGAATATAATTAATTGTAGGTAATTAATGCGCTCGTACTAATATGTTATGGTTTCTATAGTAACGGCTCATGCACAGGGACACGTACGGCAGACGCTCCACATAAACAGATTTTAAAAATGTGCTGTTTAACAAAAAACCTGTATAATCTTTGATGTGTTGATTTTTTTTTAGGAAACTTTCATTTAACATTTATGGAAGGAGTCTCCAGTGTCAGGAATCTGTAACAGTCACGGCACTTTGTGAAGTTTCCTAGCAAGAGAAAGTGTTCAGGACAGAGGAGTTTACACAAAATGAAAAGCTGTGGTTGATGAGAGAGAGAGAGAGAGAGAGAGAGAGACAGACAGAGAGAGAGAGACAGAAGGAGAGAGAGACACACACACAGAGGGAGAGAGACAGAAGGAGAGAGAGACACACACACAGAGGGAGAGAGACAGTGAGAGACAGAAGGAGAGAGAGAATGTGTGTGTGTGAGAGAGAGAGAGAGAAAGAGAGAGAGAGAGAGAGAGACAGAGAGAGAGAGAGAGAGAGAGAGAGAGAGACAGAGAGAGAGAGAGAGAGAGACAGAGAGAGAGAGAGAGAGAGAGANNAGAGAGAGAGAGAGGGAGAGAGAGAAGGAGAGAGAGAGAGGGAGAGAGAGAAGGAGAGAGAGAGAGAGAGAGAGGGAGAGAGAGAGAGAGAGGGAGAGAGAGGGAGGGAGAGAGAGAGAGAGAGAGAGGGAGAGAGAGAAGGAGAGAGAGAGAGAGAGAGGGAGAGAGAGAAGGAGAGAGAGAGAGAGAGAAAACATTACTTCATTAAAATGATAAAACTAAAACATTAAAAATCATTAAGCGTGTAAGTGGCTCGTGTGAAGTAAAAAGCTCTGATGCTGTAATGAATGCGACGGCGTGCTCTCACCTCACCTGTCTTACAGAGTGATGTTCTTTCACTGGAAGAGAAAAAGTGAAAAGTTTACGCGCCCCTGTGCTGAAGCAGTGTTTCTCTCCCAGGGTTTCTGTCAGACTGTTTTTAAAATTATTTAAAATATGTATAAGTGGTGTTTTATTAAATATTTCATAATATACTTGACAGTTTTTATTTCAGAAAGCTGCAGACTTCAGTTAGTTTTTAAATGATGCTATATGTTCAGTCACGCGCTTTCACACCTCACGTAGCTCAGCGTGCTCGCTCTGCAGAGAGCTGCGTTCACCGCCGGTGTTAGCACAAGGCTGAGGTGTTAAATACACGAGTGATGATCATGTTAAGTGTGATGTTAGCAATAACGTAAACATTTTACTCTTCACTCCCAGCTGTATTAACACACCTTAATGTGTAATGTTAATGCTAACGTTAACATGCAATAGTAATATTAACATTAACATAAAATGTTAATATTAACCCTAACGTGAAATTTTAATATTAACAATAATGTTAATGTTAATGTATAAAACATCACTGTGAAAAGCGACCTGACTGGCAGGCAGGATATCAAATCCAATACTGAACTGAAAATTTATTCCACGTGACCCTTGTTTATGAAGCCGTGTAGTGTAGATTACGCAGATATTCTGTTATATACGTAGATTATTATACTTTATATATAAATATATTTCATGTGGAGGTTCGTGAGGGTCAGTCAGAACGTGCTCAGAGAACCGCGGCACTAAAGCTTCAGCAGGCTTTACAAATACATAGAAATGATAAGAATAATGTCCAAATGTCACATCTTCTATAGTTTATAGAGTTAGAAACCACACACACACACACACACACACACACACACACACACAACATAATTTACAGCCTCCTACAGATGTCTATCTACATGTCGATCTTCACAACTTCATGTTTTTAACTTCTTACAGATAAACGTGAGACATGTCAGTCTGCAGGTCTATCAGCTCATCAGCAGTCCTGTGTGTGTGTGTGTGTGTGTGTGTGTGTGTGTGTGTGTGTGTGTGTGTGTGTGAACTATGCAAATTAAGATGGCTGTGGAAAACCAGAACAGTAACCCCTGTGTCACATGACTGAGAGTTTTTCTTCATTAAAATGCATAAATTAACAGGAAGCTCTCTGATTGGTTAACAGATTAAACCCTGCTGCAGAGGACCTGAAAACAATAACATCATGTTTTATCAAAATATTTTTTCACCCTTATTTATCACGTGTAAGGAAAAAAAAAACAACATAAACTGATTTTTTTTGTTGGTAATACTGAGAAAAATCAGGTCTCAAATTTAGCACACACACACCTCTGTGCAGTGATGCAGAAAGTGTAAAAATAACACAGTGAATACAGAGTGAATCAGCATTGAGAAACTGTACATGAACACACACACACACACACACACACACACACACACACACACACACACACACAGTATTTGGGCTGGGCCTGGAGTTCAGAAAGTTGCACATCTGGTTTTACAACATGACAACATGTTTTGTGTATGTGTGTGTGTGTGTGTGTGTGTGTGTGTGTGTGTGTGCGTGCGTGCGTGCGTGCTGTAGAAGATTCTAGAGATGGCTCTTGATGACTCTGTAGATTTATTCAATAAAAAATAAATAAATAATAGAAATTGTCATTTTGTCAACACTAAACAGTAGCAGTACTACACACAGTATACAGACCACACACGTTTGTGTTTACACACTTTACACACACACACACGTGATGTCCATATAAGGACAGTGTTTATTGTGTTTATTGTCCCCGTGCAGGGTGTGTGATGGCCGAACTCGGACCCGAGCTGTTCTCCGAGCAGGAGCTGACGTGTTCCATCTGTTTGGACCTGTTCAGCGAGCCCGTGTCCACGCCGTGCGGTCACAACTTCTGCCAGAGCTGCATCGGTGGTTACTGGGCCTCCAGCGCCGAGTGCACGTGTCCGCTGTGTAAGAGGCTGTTTGATGGGCGGCCGGAGCTCAGCATCAACCGCGTGTTCGCTCACATCGCGCAGAAGTACAAGCAGATGCGCTACGGAGGGCCTCCGCCCGTCAAACCGCGGCAGAAGATCCCTGCTGCCACCGCAGCAGCAGGAGGAGTCGCGGTGCAGAACGGCACCAACACCACAGACATCCCGTGTGACATGTGCACCGGCAGGAAGGAGCGAGCCGTGAGCTCGTGTCTCACCTGCATCGCCTCGTACTGCGAGACGCACGTGCAGCCGCACCGCACGACGCCGTTCTACGCCTCGCACCGACTCCTGGACCCGCACGAGGCTCTGCAGGGACGCACGTGTCGCGAACACGGACGGCTCCTGGAGGTGTTCTGCCGCACGGACCAGTGCTGCATCTGCGCCATCTGTGTGCTGGAGGAACACCGAACTCACGCCACCGTGTCTGTGCAGACCGAGCGCGCCGTCAAACAGGTGAGTGCTGAAAGTGATGACAAACAGCCAGGACGTGCAGAGGGCGTGTCTTTAAGGCCATATATGTACTGAGTGGGTGTGTCTCAAAGACCAGGAATAGAAATGTAGGTGTGTCTTTGAGTCTATATAAGGAAAGGAGAGCAACACTGTGTGGAAGTCTGTGTACATATATGGACATGACAGGAGGTCTGAGTGGGAGTGTCTTCAGTGGGTGTGTCTACAGTGGGTGTGTCTTCAGTGGGAGTGTCTTCTGTGGGCATGTCTTCAGTGGGTGTGTCTTCTGTGGGCATGTCTTCAGTGGGCGTGTCTTCTGTGGGAGTGTCTTCTGTGGGCGTGCCTTCTGTGGGCGTGTCTTCTGTGGGCTTGTCATGAGGGCCACAGATGGCAATATAGGTGGATATTTCTTTGGGTACATACTGTATATCGACATGAAAGGAGCTCTGAGTGGGTGTGTCTCCAGTGGGCATGTCTCCAGTGGGCATGTCTTCAGTGGGTGTGTCTTCAGTGGCTGTGTCTTCAGTGGGTGTGTCTTCAGTGGCTGTGTCTTCAGTGGGCATGTCTTCAGTGGGTGTGTCTTCAGTGGCTGTGTCTTCAGTGGGCATGTCTCCAGTGGCTGTGTCTTCAGTGGGTGTGTCTTCAGTGGGCATGTCTCCAGTGGCTGTGTCTTCAGTGGGTGTGTCTTCAGTGGGTGTGTCTTCAGTGGCTGTGTCTTCAGTGGGCATGTCTTCAGTGGGTGTGTCTTCAGTGGCTGTGTCTTCAGTGGGTGTGTCTTCAGTGGCTGTGTCTTCAGTGGGCATGTCTTCAGTGGGCATGTCTTCAGTGGGCATGTCTTGAAGGTCACAGATGGCAATACAGCTGGGTGTGTCTTTGGGTACATGCTGTGTATGGAAATGAGAGGAGCTCTGAGTGAGCATGCCTAAAAATCTTTAGTTTAGTTTAGTGTTAATTATGTTGGACAACTCCACCCACCTTTAGGCCCCGCCTCTTAAAGTATTAGGGTGGAAGTGATGTAAATGATAATAATGATGATAAAGTTCCGTTCTGAACTTAAATGTATAAATACAGACTAGCAATGATCATTTACTCAGTCAGTTTATTTAAAAGACTGAAGACTGAAGAAGATCTTGATGAAGACTGAAGTCTGTGTTTAGAAGGAAGCACACACGGCTGATCGACTATATTTAGCGCAAACAATTTTCATAAAATCTCTGAACACTGGTTCCCTCAGTGGTTTAAAAAGCAGAAATAAATGTCTGAGTGAGGTTTTCACCTCGAGCAGAACTTTCCCATGTGAGGAATCGTCCTCGGCTCTGCACAAAGCTCCACTTGTGTCGGTGTGCTTATGGAGAGTTAGCTCAGTGCGTTAACATGCTTTGTTCTTCAGGTTTAACGTCAATCACGAGCCGAGGCACTTCAGTAACTCTAACATGCACAGTTTGTATAAACAGGGTGTAACTTCATCCACATGACACCCAGGATTACAGAAATACCATGAGTGATCATTAACACACAAACAGGATTAAACACACAAACGTCAGAAAGAAATGCAGCATTAACATGACTGTGCTGTTTCAGCTCTGCGCTCTGATTGGTCAGAAGGTGTTGATTAGTTCTCTATAGCAGCAGCTCTGACAGTAGCGCAGGTTTATATTAATGCGCTCGTTCTAATACGTTACCGTTTCCATAGTAACAGCTCATTCACAGGGACTCGTACAGCGGACACAATTGTTGACATGGCAATGTTTTTGCATGTAAGGAGATGTTTATTTCACATTTATGGAAAGAATCTTGAAATAATAAATAAACATGACATTTATCTGTAAAATCTACACGACTTCCTGTCTGTCTCGTCCAGAGGATGCTCGGGAAAACCGAACTGGACATCCAGACGTCCATCGAGAGGCGCGGGCTGCATCTCACAGAACTCAAACAAAGACTGCAGTTCCTCAGGGTAAGTCACGCTAGGGTTAGCATTAACATTAACATCAGCAGTAGAATTGAATTTGTGCTCATTTTGGCGAGTTTTGGTGTTTTGTGTGTGTGTGTGTGTGTGTGTGTGTGTGTGCGTGCAGAACTACGCCCAGGCCGAGGTCTCCGAGGTGGAGCAGGTCCTCTCTGATGTCACTCAGTCGGTGGAGCGAATCCGCAGGGAGCTGGTAGGCGGGATCGAAGACAAGCGAGACTCTGTGATTGGCCAAGGGGAGAGGGTCGTGTCACAGTTGGAGGCGGAGCTAGGTGAGCTGCAGGAGCGCAGGGCTCGGCTGGAGGTCCAGGCCACATCAGAAGACCACATCGGCTTCCTGCAGGTACAAACAGCTACGATGATAAAATGATATTTTAAATGAAGCGATCATTTCCGAGCCATCGGAGTCGACCTTATGTCTCATGTTCTCTACAAATAGATTCTTAATTAAATAATTAATTTAATTAATTGTAAACAAATTACAAAATGTGTGTAGCATTTTACAAAGAAACACAAATTGCACTTTATTTTTTTCTGTTTTTTTAATTTTTTTTTTTAAGTTAGCTTAAACAAATAGCTGCTCTCTGAAACATCTTAAATGTCAACCAAACATTTTACATGAAGTGATTTAGAAACTAATGCAAAATAATATCAAAACCTTTTATTAGAAAAACTAAACAAAAAAAACTGCTATTACACATTACAGAACTTTATAATTTATCAGCAGTATGATGTGATGATATATTACTACAGCTTAAACCTCGATAAGAAAATCTAAAATATCAAAACAATCATGTTCATGCCACACTGCTGTAGACGATGAGGATGATGATGATGAGGATGATGAGGATGAGGATGATGATGAGGATGATGATGATGAGGATGATGATGTCACACAGTTAAACATTACTCCCACATTCAGTCCTTCTGCTGCAGTAATTACAGTAATCCAGTGATTAATCAGAAGAGGATTATTTAACGGTATCGTTTCCGGAGCAGATCTTTGAGGAGACGAACGCTCCGTATCAGGACACCACGACACTCAACAGCGATCCCGATCTGGAGTTACAGTTTTCTCTCGGGGAGGTGAAGAGCGCGCTGGGCGAGATACGAGAGAGACTGGACGACATCCACATGGGCGAAGTTCACTACAGACAGCCAAGTAATGCATTATTATTATTATTATTATTATTATTATTATTATTATTAGCTTTAGTAGTAGAAGTAGTAACATGATGATTCATATTATTAGTGTAAAAAAATAAAGTTAAATTACACAGAAACGTGAGTAAGTTGAATTGTCAGTCAGTTAAAGAAAAAATATTTTATAACAATAAATGACTAAATGAAACTTTAAAGCATAAAATTGTCCTTTAATTTTAATGGAAATCTAATTAAGCGTTTGAAAATTGAAAAGTACACACATTAATCTTAAGTTGTACTCAGATATAGTGAGAATACAAATCCACGAAATAATATTTAACACGTCCCTTGTTTAACTTTTTATAGTAAAAACAGTGTGTTAAGTTTCATGGAAAGTTTTTTCCTCACCTGGTTTTAAACCGTGTTGTTCCTGGATCTGTGTAACTCACCTGCCATGCTGGAACAGGTCTGGGTCTCTCAGGTCCAGTGATGGAAGATTATAACGCTACAGCTACAGAGACAAAGATGCTTTTGTGCATCACAGTAAGAGTACACTGTCACTGACCTTATAATGAATGTGTATTAAATACATTCATTTCTGAAGTTACAGCCTTTAGTCACGCTCTACACACACACACACACACACACACACACACACACACACACACACACACACACACGCCTGTTTTCACTCAGCAGGTAATTACCACACCTGTTACAGCTCGTTAACTCCTTATCAAACCTGTGCAGACGTGTTCCAGCAGAACAAACACACACGCGTCACGTCCTAAACTGCACCCTGTTCACTATCTAGTGCACTAGATCCCACATGAAATCCCACAATGCATTGCGATAGTTACGTGTCCAAATGAAGGATCTTTACACCACAGTGTGATTAATTAGACGTTTCCCAAACCTTAACTACAACGTCGTCCATTTTGCCATTTTGGGAAAAAGTTCAGCTTTTTTTTATGGCTCGGTCACCAGAACACGAGTTAAAGAAATTGAAATTAAGCCCCGCCCCCCTGACAGATGTGGGTAAAATTAATTTACCGACACGTTACGATCTTACAGTGCTTTTATTAAATACTTTTATCATACAGAGACTTCTCCTTAGCTGGACTGCTCTACAGTTTTATCTCACAGCTCGATGTATCATAGGTTTATTTTTATAGCTTTATAATATTATTTCTCTCTGTAGATCCTCCTCAGTTTATTAATGTTTTCATTTAACTTGTTCAACTTCATCCTGAAACATGTTAAATATGTTTATACTGGAATATGTGTGATGTGTTTAGTGATTCCGCTGCTAATTTGTGGCTATATTTTTACTACTCCTGTGAGAAGAGAAGTTAGCGGTTATGTGAGAGAGCTGGACTAGACCAAAAGACTAAAGCTCCGCTGCATCGCTCTCATTAGGTAGAGATGAAACGAGGGATAAATGCCACTGCTCCACTATCAGAACGGCATTGTGGGTAATGTAGGAAACCGTGAAAATACAGTGAAATTAAGTTTAAATGGTTTAAAAAAAACAGAACTTGATTATAAAATAAATGTTGGACACCAGTGAAAATTATAGACATGACGGATTCAGAATAAAACCCCAGGATCATTGCGATAATAAACACCTCCACATGGAAAACTAATCCCATCTGAATANCACTGAGAATACACACTCAGTATAATGCTGAAGAGAGAATAAAGCTTGTGTGTAGGAGGTTAAATCAGATCCATTGATCCAAATGATCCGTTTGAATGTGTGGACATTCTGTCTGTGTTTGTTTGTTCAGTTCGCTCGTTTATCTCTATACGCCCACATTCAGGTGGAAAAAGAGGAAAAGTCAGATTTTTTGTGAGGCGTTGAACTCACTCGACTCTCACATTTCAAACATGATTGCGACACAACTCCATTTCACACACCCTCAGACAAATAAAGGACAAAGATCTGCTAACTCTACTGTAGCTAGCCATTCCGAACTATTCCTCGTTTAATCCTAACAAATGTTAGCTATTCAATAACGCTTTGTGTCTTCATAAGTGTGGAGCTAAATACTACAAAAAATTACCTAAATAATCCCCTACACAAGTAATGAAGTAATTTTATGAATGTTCTCATAGCTAATCATCTAATTACTTCACATAAATAACCACATGACAGAATACACACAGATGCTAAATACTATAATACAGCTAGCTTAGCTAAACTAACTCTTTATTTCATAATAATAAAAATAAATCGTGGTAGAATGGAGTTTCTATCATTTTCCTAAATCTAACCCTAATCAAAATGCTCAATCTTAAAGTTTTATCTACTCTCTTCTAATGCTATCTGACTAGCAGTGCTAACAAGTATGGTTTATAATGCTAATGCTAGCTAACCGGGGGAAAAAACAACTATAATTTATGTAGTATGTGGTGGTGCATCTTATTTTTTAGCATATGAGATTAGCACTCAGGTAAACACAGATAATAGCTAATGTTAAGGTTTCAGTTTTTACTGCTGAATATTTTAATGAAATGGATTACGTGTGTTTTAGGACAGTGCAACTCTCCTCTGTGTATTAAAGCCATTTTAAAAAATGACTAAATCAGCAGTGTCCATTAGCACCAATGATTTGAGGTTATAAACGTGTGATCTGTGTGTCACAGTGTCGACAGTGCACGAGACGGACAGCATGATGAGCATCAGGTCCAATAAGAAGAAGGACTTTTCACTGAAAGGTAATTGTACATGAATCAAATACGCACATTTAAGTTTTCCGACATCTTCAGGACAGAGGAGTTTACGCTTCTTAGCGGTTTCTCATTAACACGACAAGCTGCGATTTTTGTCTTATTAATTTCAAGAGAGAGAAAAGAGAGATAGCTGCTATAACATAAGTGAGAACAGGAACTAACTTGTTCCCCTGATGTTCCGCCCCTGCTGGTAGATGTAGGGATGTGTGGGACAACGTGAAGGTGATGAACAAGTGTGCTCTTAGATACATTAACACACAAATAAAACACTGCATAAAAAATTAATTAGCAATGATTTTTTTCTGTCCTTCAGATCTGCGGAAGTTCAAGTCAGGATCTAGTGAGTGTTTTTTCCCCCAATTGTTGTGTTTAAGATTTGGAAAAAAAAAAAAGAAATCGGATCACATTCGACTCATCAGGAAGTGTGTAAAGGAATTTGATATACTGATCTCTGTCTCTTCAGGTATCAAAAAGGTCAGAGGTTATCTAGGTGAGTCTAGTAATCTTCACATGCCTTCAATGTGTTTTGTTTTTAAAAAAAAATGGAAATGTGCAAAAACACAAAAAGTGAGTGTTCCTGTTGTATAAATAAAAACCTGATAGATTTCACTCCTTCAGTGTTAATCTCATTATGATCTAAGTCACAGTGTGAACAGGAGGCAGTTTCAGTAAGTTACAGTGTGTTACAGTGTGTCACAGTAAGTTTCAATACGTTACAGTGTGTTTCAGTGAGTTACAGTGAGTTACAGTGTGTT